>JAGKPW010000721.1:0-172500 GCA_019926035.1 Melaleuca alternifolia | reverse complement strand
CTGAAGCTCGCTCACGACCTCTGGCTCTGCCCATAGCTTGTCTCCCCTGTCGCACTCTCACAGCTTGCCCGTCTCTCTCTCTCTCTCTCTACTTTCCCACAGCTCTCTGCTCAGGCGAATCTCTCGCCTCCCTCAGCTCCCTAACAGCTGGCCTCAGCTGGCCTCGGCCTCTTGGTCTCCCAGCTTGCATAGCTCAATCCCACGTCCTCCTTCAGCTCAGCCACCTCCCTCAGCTCCCTGACGGCCGCCCCCAGCTGGCCTCGGCCTCTTGGTCTCCCAGCTCGTGGAGCTCAAGCCTGCATCCTCCTTCAGCTCGGCAGTCTTCCTCCAGCTCGGTCTCCCAGCTTGCCGTCTTCCTCCAACTCGCGCCTCCCAGTTCACCTCCATCTCTCGCTCTGCCAGTTCGTCTCTCTCTCTTTCTCCCTCAGCTCATCGGTAACCCCCGTCCCCCTCCACCCGCATACATTAGTCTATTTCCTGTATGTGTACATGCTGTTCACCGCCGGTTCGTCGTGGGAATAGATTTAATCTTGATTCCGCCTTGCAACCCACTGTTTTCTTCTGCACAACACCTATTCTATGAAATGCCTAAGTAGAAGCCAAGTTTGTGTGGAGTTGTGTTCTCGGATCCGAGTTCACCTCCGTCCGCACAAGCTCCTATTTGGGTCTTTCTTGGGTCTGGTCGGGCTGACTGTTGAGGAGAGGGCTGGGGAGTGGGCCGTTGTGCGTAGTTGAGCGGACGCTGGGTTGGGCTAGACAAAAATAAGAAGTGGGCCAGCACCGAAGGCCTTTATCAAAGGGCCCAGCTCACTATCCTAGCCTGCGTGGCCCTTTTTGCACGTTCAGGTCGTGCCCGAACCCAACCTAGTTCGGGAGCCCGACCCCGATCCTGTTTTATCTTATAATATTATAATTTTTATTAAAAAACTAATATTTTAAAATAAAAAATAATAAAAACTATATTTTTATTTAAAAATTTCGAAAATATAAAAAACGAAATTTAGTTTAGTGGAACTAGTCTTGCTTGAAAAATAAAATCTTAGCTTTAGAATGGGCTAAGTCAATTAATTAACACTAATGTTGCGAAAGTTGAAGTTGTCTTTGAGGGACAACTAGGTGATTCTTTGACGCTTCTTAGCTTAGATTGCATGTCATATCAATTGTCTGTGGATGTTTGAATGTACGATTAGACTCTAAGCATGATTTGATGGATAACTTATGGGATTGACTTGAGTTAATTTAATTGTATGATTTAATTTCATATCAACTGTGAGATTACCTATTTAACTTGATCTGAATATTGCTGATGATTTGCTTTATTGAATTCATTGATTGAGTGTTCGAATGTCGAAGTCGGCATCTTCAGATTATGTCACTAGATGGTGATACATATGAGTTGGTGGCGGTAGATCGAGGTCCCTTCCGATCTTACTTTGTAAGGGCTTAGCTCAAGTTCATTAGAATCCTAAGTCAATCTCAAGTGCTTAGTCTAATAAAATTCGTTTAGACTTAGCATCACCTCTTTTAAAAGGATGATTAGAATAGTCTAATCTAGACTTTACTGGAATCAATTTATTAGATTTAGGTTCATTTCACCTTTATTTAGTCAGCTTCCGAGGAATCATGTCTCGAGGCTTATAACGAAGCCGTGTATTTCTAAATACCTGACGAGTTACGGGTTTTATATATTTGTCATTAGATAGTCATATTCAATTATTTAAGTGTTTATTTACCGTATCGTATTTGAATAACTTGATTGTTTATTTCTCGGATCATCCTTTGACAAATTGCGTGTTAATTGATTTTCTTAATTTCGCTTTAGTCTAGATTCGTATGAAATGACCCTGCAAGAACAATCGCATGAACATTTAGTGAATCTGAATGACCTTTAGGGCTTTAAATGATAAGCAAGAACGCTTTACCACTTTAGATTAAATATTAAATAACCAACTAGTTAGGTATCGAAAGGGCGTTAATAGAAATGTTAGCGTAAACAAATCCTCAAACTTAGAATCTCTGGTTACGTAGGGATCAAGACGACACTCCCGCGTCTTGATCGGTTTCTAGCCGACCCCAATAGGCTAGTGGCAACTCTTAGAAATATTTTAGGTTGTTAAAAGACCTTAAAAAATGAAAATGCCTTAACGTCACACGAGGTATGGACTTGGGAGAGTCCAAGCTGGAGATTGAGGAATCGAGAGTGAATACCTCTAAACCTACATGAAGACCGTCCCCCTCACCCGAGGAAGGTTCGGGTAGGTCGCGACAATAATCATCAGTAATGTATTTATCTCCTTTTGAATTTTACTAAGGGTGGTTATTTGGCCTTTCCTATGATTTGGTCCATTTATTTTATAAGACTTTTTCTTTATGATCAAGAAATCCACCATGGGCCCTCCGTGCCCAAACGGTACCAAAGGACCGGGTTAGTATACCTCAGGGGACACTAGCACAGAACCCCAACACCATGGCTCCTCACTTAAGATGCTAGCAACTGCGGGTTTCAAACTCTCGACCTCCACAATGAGGGAGAAGCTCTCAACATACACAGTTATCCACTGTTGGGTTTTTATAAGACTTTTATGAGGGGACAATTGCCAATTGAGTCCTAAACCTTTTGCTACTTTGCCAAATAAGTCCTAAACTTTTTTTTATGCCAAATAAATCCTAAACCTTTTGCAACTTTGCCGATTAAGTCATTCCGGCAGATTTTGGCCATAAATGGCTACGCGATGACATGGCGCGCCGGACCTCGCCTGTGATGACGTGGCGATGACCGGACCCCAATTTTTTTCTTTTTTTTTACTTAATTTTTCAAATAAAAACTACTTGGTCGGCGAGCGTTGCCGGCCGTCGGAGCTCATCGACCACTCCAAAGGGCGGCTCGGCCCTCGTCGGCCCTGGGTGAGGGAGGGGGAGGCCACCGCCCTCGCAGATCTAGGCGAGCTCCCTATCTCTCGAGGGAGCTCGCCCAGATCTATAGCAAGGGAAGAGGAACTCCCTCGCTGCAGATCTGCTCCCCGTAGCGAGGGAGCAGTCAGGATTGCTCCCTCGTAGATATGCGTCCTCCCTTCCTCGCTGTAGATCTGGGCAGTGAGGGAGGAGGAGCTCCCTCGCTGCAGATGGGCGAGGAAGCTCCTGCGAGGGAGCTCCTCCTCCCTTACTAGTACAAGAAGGAATTTGGGGAGCTGGGCGAAGGTCGGTCCTCACTGGCCGCGGTAGCCCCCGCCGCCCTCGCCCGCAGTCGGTGAGGCTGTTTCTCGGACTTGCAGGGGTGCGGCTAGGGTTTCCATGGGGAAGAAGACGTGCGAGGAAGAAGATGAACAGTGCCCGAGCAAAAAGAAAAAAGAAAAAAGGGGAAAAATATTTAATTTTTATGCCAAAACTACGTCGTTTTGGCCACATCATCGCCGGCGACGGTCGGTCGCACCACGTCGTCGCCACGTAGGCATTTTCCGATCAAAATCCGCCGGAATGACTGAATCGGCAAAGTTGCAAAAGGTTTAGGACTCATTTGGCATTAGAAAAAGGTTTAGGACTGAATTGGCAAAGTAAGTAAAGGTTTAGGACTAAATTGGCAATTGTCCCCTTTTATGAGCGATAAATTCATTAAACTTGCTCTTAGCTCATTCAAACATTCGTTGGTGCAAAAAAAATGTTCGAATAGGCCAAATAATAATTACTTATTTAACATCATTTCCGGGTAAATCATGTCATGTATATAAGCACTAGTTTTATATATTTTTTATTTTATATAACCCCTTACACTCATCAATTAGAACAAATATCAACTTGTTAAACTGAGAAAAACAGCAAATTTATTGCTAGATATCATTAGATAACTACTCTTTCGCTTTAACTCAATACGGTAGCATCACGTTAGACGTAAGCGAACTCTAGTAACTAAAAGATTAACGAAAATCACTAAATAAGAGCCAGTCTATCCATTGTCAAAGGTCCTAAAACTTCATCACGAAAATCAATGGCAACGAAAATTTTTGCCACCAAAGTTTCGTTAGGTTAGCCTATTATGGCAACAAAAATACAAATTCCATCTTCATATATAGTGGTAATGGTGACAAAATTTGAGTTTCGATACTATCAATACGTTTAAGAAATTTGTTTCGTCATTGTGCAATGCGACAATTGGATGCCAATGTTGGGGAGTGATGCCTCACGAGGCTGCAACTATGGTGTTGTAGTTCTAGATTCGGCCGAAAGCCATTGTTTTCCTTTTTTCTAACTAATTTAGCTTGCTGATGTTAGTTTGATCGCTTGTTCTCTCTTATCCAGCATATGATATTCCTGTTTTTGTGCATATGGAAATCTTGCAACCCAAGCTTTTGAAAGATACAATCCAATTAGCATATGAACTGTGAGTGCCAGAAATTCAAAAAATGGGGCAAGTACCTGGGTAATTCATTAGATTGGGGAGAATCTAAGAAGCATATGTTCTCTTGGATTATGGACAGAGTAAACAGAAAGATCAAAGGCTAGAAGGAAAATATGCTCTCAATAGCAAGGAAGGAAATACTCGTTAAAATAGTGGTGCAAGCATTACCACAATATGCAATGTCAATCTTTAAGATTCATATTTCTATATGTCGAGCTGATGAAAGAAAAATTGCAGTTGGTGGAATAATAATCCGCCAAAGAAGGGATGCATTGGAGAAAATGGTACATCCTGAAACAGAGGAAAGATAATGGAGGGGTTGGTTTCCGTGATCTCACAACGTTTAATCAGGCTATGCTAGGCAAGCAAGTATGGAAATTGATTAAAAAACATGAGTCTTTATGGGGTGAAATATTTAAAGAATTGTATTTTCCTCATACTGACCTATTACATGCACAAAAAGGATTAAGACCATCTTGAGGCTGGCAAAGTCTACTGATTGGCCGAGATACTATAAAAAACTCTATTAGATGGGTGGTTGGAAATGGTCATAAAATACTAGTAAGATTAGATAAGTGGCTAGCTCGAGCGGTTACCGGAGGACCAGCTAACAAAGAAGATCCAGCCAAAGTTTTAGAGCTAATGGTTAGTGGAAAGCAAAAATGGAATGAGGTAGTGATATCTAACATGTTTGATGAAGATACAGAGAAGGAAATCCTAGCCATTTACCTAAACCCCAATAGTACAGATAATTTACTGAAATGGGATCATACTCAAAATGGGCATTTCACTGTCAAGAGTGCCTATAATATCTTAGGGCACGACAGGTGACTAATCTTCCACAACAAGCATCTACGTCCTATAATACCCCTAGGGAGCTCTGGCTAAGAATATGGAAGACAATTATTTCACCATAAGTTAGATTTTTCTTATGGCAACTATCACACAACGCTTTAGCCACAAAGGAAAATTTATTTCGATGAGGGATTATAAGTGACAATATATGCCCTGTGTGTCAAAGACAGCCTGAAACCACTGAACATCTCTTCCTGTTCTATCCATGAACCCAAGAAATGTGGCAAGACCTGTCTATACAAGTGTCGATTAATAGACATATAGTGGCTCGAATAGAACAATGGTTGTTTACCTTCCAACATACCTCAATATCATTCGATCTGCTTGCTGTTTTCTTGTGGAGGATTTGGAAAGCTAGGAACAAGGTGGTCTTTCAAGCCTAGCGTACAAATCCTCAACAAATCATCATCCTTGCAAGAACAGAGATGGAAAATCAGAAGCGATGGGTAAAAGAAAAACAAACCAATGCTAAGAGACATAACGATTCACCCATAGTTAGGACTCCTCCTCCACCGGCGTACTTAAACTAAATGTTGACGGATCTTTCAATCCAGAGATAGGAGACGGAATAATAGCATGTATATGCAAAGTTAACAGAGGATTTATTCGAGATGGATTCGCTCAAACGATGTGAGCTTCATTACTGATCCAAATCGAGGCAGCATTGATTTTGGAAACCCTAAAGCGGTATGAAGAAAAAAGAGATCTACAGATCATTCTCGAATCTGATAGAGGTGATCTGGTAAGTTTGATCTACGCATCTGAAGATCAAGCGAGCTGGGAAGCACATTTACTTATCGTTGAAACCCAGGCTCACGCTCGACAATTCTCAGATTTGCACGTTTCCCATTATCTGCGAGATGCCAACCGGGTAGCTGATTGGGCCACTAAAGCCTAACGCATGAAGCTACTTCTGCACAACTAGATTTCATTTCCCCCAATATGCCTTTTGGAACTGTTATCTATTGACATCAAAGAATTGTCATATGGAACTTTAGATGACATGAACAAATAATGGAAGTTTCTTTTGACAAAAAAAGATACAATCCGATAAAATGCGTTGATCAAGGATTTTCGAAAAATGGACCAAACTGATGGCCGAGGTGAAAGTTTCAATATCTTCCTTTGAGAAAATTCTAATCGAAATGATTATAATAGAAATTTCTTAAGACCCGTGAGATTAAAAAGATTGATTGAAACTTGTGATATCTAGCGATCGGCACATCCGATTTAATCAAATTAGATGCGTAAGGAAAGCCCTCACCAAGCACGACCCGATTGTGCACTTCCATATGTTACTAACAAGATTTACTTTCGATCGGATTTTGGTCAAACCCTAGAAAAACATCAATTGTCTACTTCACTCAATATGGAACCAAACATCAATTCTGCAGACAACAAGGGGGAAGGGCTCTGGCCTCAACGACCTACTTACTTGAGTTTTCTACCAAAATTTCCTTTCTAGGTACTACACACTTAACAACGACCCCAAAAATTCTTGGGTTAACTAAGGACGTATAAGGTCCCTCTTACCCTGTCAAAGACCGCTCCAAAATAAGGCAAAATGAAGAAGTGAATGATCTAGTGCGATCACCTAGAAGGGGGTGAATAGGTGATTTTAAAAACTTTTGCGGAAGTAAAAATTGCACAGCGTATGAAGCTTGATATATGAGTGAAATAGTAAGAGCTACAACACAATCATATAGTTAAGAGAAAGGAGATCAAGACATAGAGTTTGTAGTGGTTCGGTTTAGCTCAAGCCTACATCCACTCTCTTAGGGTGACAACCTATCGGCTGGGTTCCACTATGAATCAAAAGAGTTACAATTCAGGTCCAAGACTTCACAGTCTTCTGCTCTCACAAATCAAGTATGTATCATACTCTTTTATTTACAATGTAAGCGCACAGTAAATGGATAGCTCTAAACTTTGGAATTACACTCTCATCTGCGTCCTTATGAAAATCTTGAAATATCTCCCTTAAATACTCCTTCATGCCAATACAACTGTTGGCATTTTCCAAAGGAATTCTTCCAATCAACCCGTTGGACAGAATCAATCAGGAATATCTCAAGCAATCTTCAGATTGTGTTAAGAGCCCGTCAATCCTGGTTACCCATACAATCAGGATCTTGGTTTCCATAAGTGAGTACTTGCCACATTTACCCAATCTTCAGAGAATCCAATATGCCACTAATAATCTTCATAATTTTGAGAATAATCAATCTTGTTTAATCCACAAATATACAGTCTGAAATCCACGAATATCAGAGTCGTAAGAATATTATCTTACTCAACCAGTCGTCATAGTTTGACTTTCCAGATATTACTAAATCTAACTTCTTAAACTTTGCGGTGTCTGCTACCTCCAGACGATACTCTGTCTTACATCTCTAGATGTTACTCTGTCTAGCAGATGTTACTCTGTCTGGCCTCTCTAGACGATATAAGATCTGGCAACTTCCAGATGATACAGGATCTGACATCTCCAGACAATGTAGTGTCTGGCCACTACTTTTGTATTTGACTTCAAGTCGAGTCACTGAGTTTTGTCATCTTGCCATTGAGTTTTGTCATCTTGTCATTGAGTTTCTCATCTTCAAAATCAACAATAGGGCTTTTTCTAACAATCTCTCCCTTTTTGATGATGACAAAACGATCATGCAGATTTTGAAGATATATTCTACAACACAAAATGTTAGTCATATGCAATATCTCTTTAAGATGTTATAAACTATGTAATGAAATAGTAGTAAGGAAGTATTCTACATCCACAAGACAAAAGTTAGTCTTGACAAGTCATAATCGAGTAATAGAGAAATAACATCACTATCAACCATATAATCTAGATCACAAAACATCATTGCAATCAGACACATCAAAATAGTACCTCAATCCATCCATTCATCCAATCAAAAATCATCTAGTCAAACACATCACACTATCTAAAAAGTCATCCAAAAACAGTTTAAAACAACCACAAAATTTGCACTTTATCCCCCTTTTTGTCATAACCAAAAAGTTTAAGAGAGAGGGGGAACTCGAACAAAGTGAAGATTATCCAACGATTGCACCGTCTGCTCCAACTTCTTGATTGTCTCTGTCCATTGTTCAACATCCACATTCTTCGTCAATTGCTAATATAACTCTTGAACAATAGAATTGAGAGATTGCAACTGTATAGTCAAGATGTTACAATGTTGTAACATCTCTAGCTCCATATCAAATTGGCGAGACCTTAACTCAAGAATAAGTCCCAACAGTTGTTTGAATTCCTCAGAATAATTCTGTTGTGCAAGGGCTTCGGCATATACAATCTGTGAAAGATGATAGAAGGTAGGAGCATTGGCCTATTGAAATGTAGGGAAGGATGTACCAACTCCCTCTATCTTGAGGCTATCAACTTTGCTTTTGTCTGTCCACTTTCTGAAAGCAGACTTTTCAGCTTCACCCTGTACCTTTTCTGTGTCATGTGGAGATTGAATAATGATTGATTTACCATAATGACATAATATATAATCAGCAATAGTGAGATCATTATCATCCGAATTGTCATCTGGGATAGGTATTGTATGCCTCGTTGGAATTGGAGCAAACATGACTGCCTTTCCATTATTCAAAGGCTTTTCTGATTGAATTGGAGTTGCTAGAACAACAGGCTTACTTGTTGATTGAGAAGTATCTCTGAAAATAGGTAACCCAATGTTGGCTTAATCAGGTTTCTTTGCTACTGAACTCGAAAATTTCCTTGAAGTAGACATAATGGCAATCGTGGATAATTCCTTCAATGTTCGAGTCAGAAAGTTGAAAGCTTTGAAAGAGAATGCCAACAAATTGATAGGGTTTCAGAGACGAGGAAAGCTTTTGAGCGAAGAGACAGAAACCCAAACGATTTAAGGAGTGAGAGAATGCCTTTCGAAATTAAAAAAGAAACTGAATTTTGGAAAATAAAATTTTCAAAAACAACGATTCAAGCAATCAAGAGATGCATATATTACGCAACGATTCAAATTAGCAAGTAAATATGCATAAAATAACGAAGATACCTCAATATGCTAAAAATAAAGATACATGTACCTTATGAACGAATGGCGGGAAAATTTCATATCATAAGCTCCTAAATCATAGGATATCATAGACGATAGCATTTCAAGAGTTGGACCGTCTGATACGTTATAAAATCTGAGCTGTTGTAACGTCTGAGACGATGCATCATCTGAGATGCTGTATCGTCTGAGACTATGTAAAGTCTGAGTCAAAGTAACATTTGAGACGTTGTAAGAGCTGAAACTTAGTCATCATGGGATAAAATATTCAGCTTGCTCCATATGAATTCGAAAGAATTCTTGTCCAAGGCTTTTGTGAAGATGTCGGCCAGCTGATTTTTATAATGAATAAAAGTAACTCTAACATCCTTTTTCTCCACATGATCCCGTATAAAATGATGCCGAATTTCAATGTGCTTGGCTCTAGAGTGCACAATAGGATTCTTGGTTAAATCCATAGCACTGGTACTATCACACTTGATTTCGATGCATGACTTTGGAATCTTGAAATTACGTAGTTGTTGCTTCATCCATAATATTTGGGAACAACAACTTTCAAGAGCAGCATACTCTGACTCTACCGTTGATAGAGAACCGTGTGTTGTTTCCTTGACAACCAAGATATAAGTCATTCACCAAGCAGCTGACAAGTACTTGAAGTACTCTTTCTGTTTAATTGCAGCCTGCTAAGTCAGCATCTGAATATTCAAGTAATGTGAAGTCTCCATCCTTTGGATACCATAATCCAAGCTTTGAAGTTGTTGTCACATACTTTATGATTCGCTTAACACCACTGAGATGTGACTCCTTAGGATTGGATTGATATCTTGCACACAAACACATACTAAACAAGATGTCAAGTCTTGATGCTGTTAGATATAAAAGAGATCCAATCATACTCATGTATAGTCTCTGATCAACTTGTTTTCCATCGATATCTTTGTCAAGCTTCAAGGTGCTTGACATGGGTGTTTCTGTCTTCTTGCAATTGTCCAAGCCAAACTTTGACACAATCTCTTTGGCATACTTCTCTTGATGAATAAAGATACCTTCTTTTGATTGTTTGACTTGCAATCCTAGGAAGAATGTCAATCCTCTCATCATACTCATTTCGAACTCATTCTGCATAGCTTTTGAAAAATTCTTGCAAAGAATTTCATTTGAGGAACCAAAGATAATATCATCAACATATATTTGAATTAAGAAAATCTTTGCTCTCAGTTTTGACAAGCGGAGTTATATCTACTTTGCCTTTCTCAAAACCATTCTCAAGTAAGAATTTACTTAACCTTTGATACCAAGCTCTGGGAGCTTGCTTCAGACCATAAAGTGCCTTCTTTAGTTTGTATACATGATCTGGCTTCTTCGGATTTTCAAAACCAGGAGGTTGCTTCACATACACCTCATCTTGTATGAAGCCATTTATGAATGCACTCTTGACATCCATTTGGAATAATCTGATATTTTTGTAACAAGCAAAGGCAAACAATAATCGAATAGATTCTAACCTTGCTATTGGTGTATAAGTTTCATCATAATCGATTCCTTCTTGTTGAGAGTATCCTTTTGCTACCAGTCTGGCTTTGTTTCTGACAACTTTGCCTTCCTCATCCAATTTGTTTTTGAACACTTATTTGGCTCCAATAATAGATTTTCCTTTAGGTTTTGGGATTAACTCCCAAACATCATTGATTGCAAATTGTCTGAGCTCATCTAGCATAGCCTCAATCCAGCTTTCATCTGGTAAAGCTTCATCTATACTTTTTGGTTCAACCTTAGACACAAGTGCTACTGCACTGGATTCTTCATGTCTTTGTGACCTCGTTCGAACTCCTTCATTGAGTTCGCCACTAATGAGTTTAGTTGGATGACTGGATTTGTGTTTCTAGTTTGACTGAAGAATGCTTCTGGACTTGGATGACATAGTCTCATCTTCTTGTTGTTGTACTTCCTCAGGCAAGTTAAAGTTTGAGAAGTCTTGAGAATGATCTGGAATATCAAACTGTGATTGAAGTGAATGTATTTGAGTATCTTCATGAAACTTGATATTCATTGATTTTTCCACAGTTTGAGACTTTTTGTTGAAAACTCTATAGGCCTTGCTGGTCATGAAATATCCAAGAAATATTCCTTCATCTGACTTCATATCAAACTTACCAACATGGTCATTAAGATTCTTTAGTATAAAGCAATTGCAACCAAAAACACGAAAGTAAGAAACAATAGGATTCTTATCCTTGAATATCTCATAAGGTGTCTTCTCTAAAATAGGCATTAGATATACTCTGTTAATGATATAGCAAGCAGTAGATACAACTTCAGCCCAAAATTGAGAAGGAATGTTACTCTCTATTAGTAGAGTTATGGCCATATCTTGTAGTGACATGTTCTTCCTTTCCACAACTCCATTTTGCTCAGGCATATATGGAGATGAAAACACATGTTGAATCCCTGTATCATCACAAAACTTGACAAAGTTTTGGTTCTCAAATTCCCTTCCATGGTTAGTACGAATTCGAGAAATAGTACAACCTTTCTCGTTTTGAACTTTCTTGGCAAACTTTGAGAAGTAAGTAAAAGCATCAGACTTACTTGCCAAGAAGTATACCCATGTGAACCGAGAGTAATCATCAACAATTACCAGACAATAAGTTTTGCCACCAGTACTATGAGTTCGAATAGGTCCGAACAAGTCCATGTGAAGAAGCTGTAAAACATAGTCAGTTGAAACTTGATTTATCTGCTTGTAAGAATTTCTGACCTACTTTCCCAACACACAGGAAGTGTAAGAATTGTTCTTATGAAATGGCAAGCTAGGAAGGCCACAAACAATATTCTTTGTGGAAATATTAGCAATTTGCTTCAAGTTGGCATGACCAAGTCTTCTGTGCCACAGATTTATTTCATCCGGTAGATAAATGTTTCCTTGACGTTTGCCATAGAAGGATTGTGAAGTTGCCTTGCTAGAACCGTAGCATAAGCCTTCTTGAAATTGAATTCTATAACCAGCATCACATAGCTGACTAATACTGATAAGGTTATAGTTCAAATCTTTTGCTAAAGAGACATTCTTGATAGTCAGATTTCCAATCTACACAGTTCCACATCCAACTATCTCCCCTTTGCTTTTTCCACCAAAAGAGACTTTCCCTCCTTTTGTTCTGACTAGTTCAACGAAACAGTTTAAATCACCTGTCATGTGCCTTGAACATTTACTGTCCAGGCACCACTTTGTCTTGCTCTTGGTGGTGACCTATTAGCAATAAAAATACTCACTTTTTCTTTGGTACCCAAACTTTCTTGGATCCAGTATAGTTAGTGTAAGCAAAGTTTGACCAATTTTTCGTTACTGACCTACTCAACAGAGGACAATCACTTTCAAGATGTTCTGAGCAATTACAGTTAGAGCACTTCAAAGAGCTTCTCCCAACAGGTTTTACAAAAACTCTTTGAAAATGATTTTTGTAAACTGCCTTTGAAGGTTTTCGTTCAAGCCTTTCCTTTGCCTTGGAAAAATCGATTAAAGGGATGGTTTCAGGAGTCATACCTAAACCAACTTTCTTAAAATAAGGTCTTTGAACTGAAAGAAAATTGTTAAGTTTTTCGGAACCATTTGAAAACCTTTTCGAGAGATTTGAAAAATCAGCTTTGAGACAAACAACTTGCTTCTCAAAAGATTTTGACTTCTCCTTCGTAGCAACCAAACTTTTGTTCAAACTTTCAAATTTTTTCTGACCAAACATTTTCCTACTTTTGAAGTCTCAAGTTTCTCCTTCTTAAGCTCATAAATTATTTTTAGAGATGATTCTAAACTAGAGCATAATTCATCATTGTACTTAGAAATTTTAACAGGAATTTGGAAATTACTGGCCTGATCATCTTGATCTGAATCTGAATTAGAACTTGCTTCTGAATCTAAATTGGATCGTGCCATTAGGCATATGTTTGCAAAACCATCATCACTTTCAGCATCACTCCAAGTTTCAGCTTTGAATGCTTTCTTGTATTTTTTATTTCTTTCTTTGCTTTGCTTCAGTAGAGGACAATTGGGTTTGATGTGTCCTTCCTGTCTACAATTGTAACAAGTTACATCATTGTTGGCTTCGTTGTCCCATGACTGCCTACTCTGAGAATTCTGACTAGGCTGTCTTCTTTGGAAGTTCTGCTCTGGCTGTTTTCTCTAGAAATTATGAGAACTAGAATTTTTCGAGTTCAACCTTCTTCCTTTATTGTTCAATTTCTTGAACTTCTTCATTGGAAGAGCCATTTCTTCATCATCTAATGTCTCATTTGATCCTGCAACATGAAAGTCTTCATTAGATTTTAAAGCTATAGACTTCTTAACTTTCAAGTCAGATTGTTCATCTGATCTTTCCACTTCGTAAGATTGGAGAGTTCCAATTAGCTCATCAACAGAAAGAGGCTGAATCCTTTGAGTCTCTCTGATAGAAATTTTCACTTGATCCTCTTCACTTGAGAGTCCATGTAGTAACTCGTTGACTTTCATTGGTCCAGAAATAGGTTAATCTTGATATGCGAGACCATTGACATATCTGTGAATCGGCTAAACATGTTAGAGATAGTTTCTCCAGGCTTCATTTTGAAGGCTTCGTATTGACCAAGTAAATATTGATTCTTGTTTCTTTGACTCGATCAGTTTCTTCAAAAGTGACATTCAATCTTTCTCATATCTCCTTAGTTGTTTCACAAGAAGAGATACGATTATACTTAGTAGGAGATAAAGCATAGTATAAGGAATATATAGTTTTAGCATCAATATTTTGTCTTCTGATAAGTTCAGCTTGATTCAACTCTCCAGCTTCTACAGCATTTCTCTCTAGATTTGATGTAGCCTTGGGATTTACTCCTTTGTCCACAACATCCCATTCCAATGGATCTTTTGATTTCAGGAATGCTCTCATTTTATTTTTCCAGATGTTGTAATCCTTTCCATCAAAGTAAGGTGCTTTGGCATAGCTTTGTCCCTCCATTACTCCTGGAACAAAAGCACTAGACATAGATATTTAGCTCAGAAGTAAAACACTTCAAAAACAAGCACAAGTCTCTGATACCAATTGACGGATCTAGTGCGATCACCTAGAGGGGGGTGATAGGTGGTTTTAAAAACTTTTGTGGAAGTAAAAAGTTCATAGCGTGTGAAGTGTGATATATGAGTGAAACAATAAGAGCTACAAGCACAATTAGAGAGTTAAGAGAGAGGAGATTAAGACACAGAGTTTATAGTAGTTCGGCTTAGCTCAAGCTTACGTCCACTCTCTCGAGGTGACCTATTGGCTGGATTCCACTATGAATCAAAAGAGTTACAATTCAAGCTCAAGACTTCACAGAGTCTTCTGCTCTCACAAAGCAAGTATGTATCACACTTTTTTGTTTCCAATGTAAGTGCACAGTAAATGGATAGCTCTAAACTTTGGAAATATACTCTCGTCTGCGTCCTTCTAAAAGTCTTGAAATATCTCCCTTAAATACTCTTTCATGCCAATACGACCGTTGGCACTTTCCAAAAGGAATTCTTCAAATCAACCCGTTGGATAGAATCAAATAGGAATATCTCAAGTAATCTTCAGATCGTGTTAAGAGCCCGTCAATCTTGGTCGTCCATACAATCATGATCTTGATTTACATAAGTGAGTACTTGCCAAATTTACCCAATATTCAGAGAATCCAATATGCCAATAATAATCTTGATAATTTTGAGAATAATCAATCTTGTTTAATCCAAAAATATACTGTCTGAAATCCACAAGTATCAGAGTCGTAAGAATATCATCTTATTCAACTAGTCGTCATAGTTTGACTTCCCAGATATTACTAAATCTGACTTCCCAAACTTTACGGTGTCTGCTACCTCCAGACAATACTCTGTCTGACATCTCCAGATGTTACTCTGTCTGGCAGATGTTACTATGTCGGGCCTCTCCAGATGATATAAGATCTGACAACTTCCTGATGATATAAGATCTGACATCTCCAGACAATATAGTGTATGTGGCCACGACTTTTGTATTTGACTTCAAGTCAAGTCACTGAGTTTTGTCATCTTGTCATTGAGTTTTGTCATCTTCAAAATCAACAATAGGGCTTCCTCTAACCAGAAGTTCATCTTGCGACACATTTCAATCATCTTCCGACATTAGAATAATTTTCAAGGCATGGGATCATTCCTTACACTTGTACGTGAGTTTTCATCCCAATGCACTCCTATCAAAGACCACAATCAAGAAGTTCGACTTAGGTACATTATCATTCCTAGAATGAAGATGGACACTTTGTTTCATCATCCCAAAAAAGGCTCTATCCATTATCAACCACCTTAAGCTTGCATAATGATGGGCATGTGTTTCTTTCAAAACAAAGCCAAATCGGGGGTTTCTCCTAGCTTTGGAGGCAATGCTAGAACTGACGGAATTTCAACTTACAATGGTTTAGGAGGAGACAAGTTTTTGTTTCTTGTACTAATAGCGAAATCTTCCTAAATCTACTTCTTCTTCTTCTTTTTCTATACATGTGATGTCCGAAACTCAATAAGTAGTTTAACAAGACTTTGAATCATATTTTAAGATACAAAAACAAAAAGAAATTTCACGGAAATTAAATATTACATTACAATTGTAAAATAGGGAAGAAAATTTTATTCCTCTTTTTTCTACACATTGTTGTGTTGCAAATACAATGTATGTAAAGGACTCTAAAAAATCAGTTACAAAAGATAATAAAACAACAAATATTTCCTAAATGTTTTCTTCCCGTAACAGATAAGATACAAAATGTAACAAAATAACAAATATTCCCTAAATATTTGCTGAGTAGTTTTTTCCCTTAACATCACCCGCAAGCTAATGGGGAGGGTGAACCATTAGCTTGAACTGCATTTGAAGAGATCGGCTGTAGGCAAGCCTTTAGTGAAGATATCACAATTTGTTCTTCAATAGAAATGTAGTGGACTACCAATTGTTTCCTAGTAATGCGTTCCGAATGAAATGGTAATCAATTTCCACATGCTTCGTTCGAGCATGAAACACAGGATTTGCGGATAAGTAGATGGCGGATAAGTTATCGCACCAAAGAGTGGGTGGCTTAGGTGGTTGCACATGAAGATCCCGAAGAAGATATTTAAGCCACATTAACTCTATCATTGTATCCGCTAGACATTTGTATTTTGCTTTAGTGCTAGAACAAGCCATGGTTCATTGCATGCAAGAGGACTAAGAGATGAGATTTGGTCCATGATAAACACAAAACCCACCAACAGAGCGATGGTCTATTCGGTCGCTTGCCTATCTGGCGTCAGAAAATGCATGGAGTTGAGTTGATGTTGCTCGAGTAAAAATAGATCATGCAAGACCGTACCGGCCAAGTAACGCAAACGGCCTGCCAATCAACCATAATGGGAGCGTGAATATAAGCTAAATTCACCGCGTGTGCAATATCAGGCCGCGTAAGAGTGAGATTGAAGTGCTCCCACAATGCTTTGAAAATTGAAATGGGTCCGCAAGGGGCTCATGAGAAGTTACCCTGTCTGGTTCCCCGGAATTGGTAGGAGTAGCAGCGGGTTTGACAAAATTACATATTAGCATTGTCATAGTATTTTTCTCACAAATTGACCTTGGTGAAGATGTAACCCATTATTGGTATGAAGCACTTCAGTCCCAAACAAATAATGAATATCCCCTAAATTCTTGATAGCAAATTCGACTGAGGATTGGATGAGATCATGTAATAGAGCATTCGGGGAACCGATTAAAATAATGTGATCAACGTACCCCAATAAGTAAATGGTGAAATTAGCCGTGTGCTTGACAAACAAGGCGGTGACGGTTTTGCATATGACAAATCCCAAGTCACATAAATAGGAACTCAAGCAGGTGTACCAAGCACGAGATGCTTGTTTAAGACCATATAAGGAGTATCAAAGGTGACAAATATAATCAGGCTTCCTCGCATCAACGAAACCTTGCAGTTGAGTCATATAAACTTCCTCCTCAAGTGATCCTTGTAGGAACGCATTAGAGACATCCAATTGTCGAATAGGCCAATGTTGAGAATATGTCAAAGACAAGACTGTGAGTGTGGTAACGAGCTTGGCCACTAGGCTAAACGTCTTGTTGTAATTGATTACCTTTTGTTGATGAAAGCCCCAAGTGACCAATCTTGCTTTTATCGTTCAATAGCTTCGTCGGAGCAGAGTTTAATCTTATACACCCATTTACATCAAATGGGTCGAGCATGAGCATGAAGTGAAACAAGATCCCATGTACTATTCTCCGTTAGTGCTTTGTATTCGGACTACATGATGAGCTGCCATTTTTCATCCTTTGCAGCCTTGGAAAAACAAGTGGGTTCTTCAGGAGTATTGGACTGACCCACGAGAGCCAATGTGTGATTTATTTTAAAAGTTAAACAAGCTATGATCCCATCTCGAAGTTGGGTCGTCATAGGATGTGAAGATAATATTAGTACCATGGAAGAAGTTTCTTGTGGTAGCTCAATGGTTTCATTTGCAGTGTCAATAATGTCAACAAGCGGAACATCCGGATTTTAGGAAGAAATCCTTGAAGACTTGGGTTATTTAACAAGTGTCAATAATGATAGGGACAAATTGGCAAGCAAAAAATAGTTCTACACAAGTTGGTGTTGAAGCATGTTGGAGTTTGGCATGGAAGGAAGATGATAGATGGCCTCACAAAAAATAGCATTCGCAACAACATAAAAACGCTTATCTTGGGGGCAATAGTGGTGATATCCTTTATATCCTGGAGGATAGCCCATAAAGATGCAAATCTTGAATCTTGGTGTAAGCTTATGGGACGAGGAAGGGCGAAGGAATGGATATACTGCACAACCAAGAACACATAAATGCGCAATATCGGGTTTAGGGTGAAATAAAGACTCCCAATATCAATGATGGGTGTTGGCATGCGGTTAATCAAGTAAACCACAGTTTCAAAAGCAAACTCCCAAAACACTGGTGGAATGGAACCTTGATGAAGGAGAGTCAATCCAATTTCGACTATATGTAGATGTTTCCATTCCGCTGTCCCATTTTGATAGGGTGCATAAGGACAAGAAACTTGTTGGTGAATGCCATGCTCTCTAATGTATTGGACAAATTCAATGCATGTGACAAATTTAGGTGCTCCGTCGCACTGTATAGACTTAATTTTGCAGTTTAGTTGATTTTCAATAAGTTTGTGAAAGGTTTTGAAAATGGAAGGAAATCAATTTCAAGATGATAATGAATAAAACCAAGTAAAACTGGAGAAATAGTCAATAAAAGAAATATAGTATTTATTGCCATTGAATGAAATAACAGAATAGGGACCCCAAATATCAAATTGAATTAATTTCAAAGGATGTTTTTACCTAGACAAGTGGGATAATGACTATGGCGGTGATTTTTATTCATAGCAAATTGAATGAAATAACAAAGGAGGGACCCAAATATCAAAATGAATTAATTGCAAAGGATGTTTTGACCTAGACAAAGTGGGATAATGACTATGGTGGTGATTTTATTCATAGCACATGCTGTACAAACTGAAGATAAAGAACGACTAAATCTAATGTTGGATGAATTGAAAAGATGCACAGGCCGATCGGTGGTGGCATGTCCCAAGCGGTTATGCCACAAAGTAAGAGAAGCAACTGACACAAAAGGTATGGAAGAGTGGCAGGATGGAAGGGTGACGCGGTAAAGCCCATTGTCAAGCACTCCGCGCAGGATTTCGTGACTATTTTTAATAGACGTGGCAATAAATGAGTTAGAATGAAATTGACAAACACAATAGTTATCAAGTGCAAACTGTGACATATAAAGTATGTGATTTCAGGTACAACTAAAATTTGACAAAGTATAAAGGACGGGGAAGATGACACGAGTGTACCTGTGCGGGTGATCGATAAGGAGACGTCGTCACTCACAACAAGCTGGGTTTGACCTGAATATGGAGTGACATTCGTAAGCCCTGTAGAAATTGTCCATAACGTGATGTGTAGGACCTAAATCAACAAACCATGCTGAAGATGTGAGAGCAAAGGGCGGACTTGAAGGTGACAAATATTGTGGCAATGAGTTCGGCCTCGTCAAGTAGGCTTGTGTAGGCTGTTTTGATCCAACAAAGCGGTAACATGTATTGGCTCTATGGCCTTGCTTGCTAAAAGCTGACAAAATGGACCTCCTCCGTTGTAGCGTCTCTGGTGATGTCCTGTTCCATAATGTGAGCCACAACCATGGGATATTTCAGAAAAAATCCCAGATTGACTAAAATCTGTATGGAAGTTATTGGACCCTTGACAGGTCCGTGGAGAAGGAAGCGCTCCTTGGCTAATCTAAAAAGCCACCGGTGGGGGTTGATTATCTGTTATCGACGCTAGCTGTAGCCTTCCCTCATGATTAAGAATTAAGGCATGAAGTTGGTCCGTTGTCAAAGACTCGATTTGGGTTAAAACAGAAGTTGCGGTGTCAGGACCTTGAAATTAAGCACCCAAACCATGAAACACTTGAGTATGATATTCATTATTGGATAAAGGCTCACCAATAGTCGCTAACTGGTCCTTGACGGATCGATGGCCTTTTGAGAGTGATTGAAGCTAAAGCCGTAAAGTGGATGCGCGAGCGGTTGATTGAGCAACATATGAGTCTGCAAGATACTTCGAAACATTGCCAAGATGTGTGACTCATTAATTGAGCAACTGTTGGAGCGGTCGACGAAATGAGGATCCAAGCCAATGTAATGGACTTTCAAAATTTCCAGTTTTAAAACGCTAGATTGGTCTTTTGTGTAACAGCCCTTCCTGATGCAAATTCCTTGATATTCTCCTCCGGCTGAGGTTTGGTGCCTTCCAGAATGGATAGCAAACGAGCGGCGCGTAAGTACGAAGAGATCTGTGTTTTCCAGACCGGAAAGTTCGTCCCGGTTAGTTTCTTCCCAATACTTGGTGATGACATGAGAGTGGGATTACTCGAGGTGGTTAATGATAGTGTTGGTGTAGGAGATGATGTTTCTTCAGCCATGGATCGGTGAGACTTTCGCCAAAGATGGTTTGATATCAAATTGAAAAGGAAAAAACCACGAAAAATCCCAAATTATGTTCACATTGACACATTTACCCTAAACTTTATTTGTAACACTAAAAACCCTAAACTTTTCCTCATGTGACATATTTACCCTCCGTCACATTTCCGTTAAAAATGTTGTTAAAATCTTACGTGGCAGATGACATGGAAGACAAAATGTAAAATGCGTTGACATGGCCTCCAGGTGGACTAGTTAAACGACGTCGTTTTTCATGCATATCTCTATTTCTCATAGATATCATTCTTCATCTTTTGGTTCCTTTTCGTCTCTCTCAAGGTTAGAGTTCTTCATGAAGTTCCATGTAACAGTCTAAAATTTTGGTGTTATAATATAAAGTTTTTATTTTCTTCAATCTCTTATTTTCTCTTTTCTTCACGCATGGGCCAGGCGCGGCCCAGCTCGCTGACCCAGCCCTTCTCTCTTCCTTCCTCCTGTTCATCATCTCCCTCGCACGAACAGCTCCTCTGGAAACCCTAGCCGCCACCGTTGAACAACCAACGCGAGAAACTCGCGATTTCACCAACCGCGAACTCCACGATCTCCTCTAGACAACAAACGCAGCAGATTTCTCGCGAAAAAGCGTCTAGAAAACCCTAGCCATCACCTCCCTCATCTGGGAGGCGTTTGAATCGAAGCATAAAGGAACCCACAGCTTTTCTACTTCGATCCTCGCCAGAAATCTGAACCACAGACAAGCCGTGACCCTTGCAAGATACTCGATTTGCTCGGGGAACCTTAGACGCGACCTAGTTTTCTCCCGGTCACGACTGGTTGTCACCGGTTCTCCCTTGGTTCGCCCCTTGCTCTGCTCGGCCGTGATCCCAGCTTCCTCAGACCACGCAAAACCGCAGCAACAGATCCGGAACTGCAGCCACGGGCCAGAACAGAGCAGCTCGGTTCACTGCTTGGTCACGGACGATCCTTCGTCCAAATTCAATCTCGTGCAGGCCTGGATCGTTGCCTGATCCGAACCACCCACTGCCTGGATCTCCTCGGTACTTCGCCCGACAGCTTGCTCGATCCCACAGTCGGCTCGCCGAACATCTCCCAGCTCGGTCTCTGGCCACAACAGCTCCTGTTTGCCCCGGATCCAGTCGTCCCAGCCCTCACGCCGTCGAGCTCGTCTAGCTCGAGCCAGCCGTCCTCGCTCATCCGTCCACGCCGTCGCAGCTCCTCCCTCAGTTCACGCCGCCGTCGACGCCAACTTCAGCTCGTCCAGCCGCCACGCCGTCGTGCTCGTCCCTAAGCTCACGTGGCTCTCAGTTCGAGCCTCAGTTCACCAGGGGAGAAACCACAGTGCCTTCTCTCAGCTCAGTACGAAGGAGCAGAAGCTGTAGGTAGCTTCTGTGGGCTAGCTGCAAGCCCAATAGCTTCTGTGGGCTGTATTTAGGCCACGGTGGGCCTTAAATTCAGCACGTCAACCCATCAGGAAGCCCGGCCCACTCGCGAACAGTGCAATTAGTCCATTGGAAAACTCACCGTCGTCGATTAATTAGACGCCAAGGCTTGGAATTAGGTGAGTTTGCTCCCTAACTCCTATTTAGGGCTGTTAATTGCACTAGTAGTTTTGGTTGTATGATTATTTGGCTTGTTTGATGAGTATATTAGTGGTGATGGCTTATTTAGAGACTTTTGTGATATAGGGGCGATTTCGTAAAATTGGTCATTTAAGGGTATAGATGTGAAATTGGATATTTGAAGGATTAATTAGCAAATTAATATAGTTAGAAATGTGGATTATTGGTTAACGAGGTGCAAACTTGTAAGTTTTGAGGAATTAGAGACAATTTATTAATTTTTGTCCATTTAGGCCCTAGATATGGTTTTTGGGTAAATTTATAAATTTAATTAGTGGGAGGACATTTTTCTAATTAAATTAGTATTGGAAATCATTAATTAGTGGATGGTAGAAAAATATGAAATTCGGAATATTTTGAGGACGATAAGTTGATTGGTCATATTATAGCCTAATTAGGGTTTTTAGGGGTAAATTTGTAATTTTGGAAATTTTGAGGGCAAAAGTGTAAATTTGACAATTTGGAGAAAGAGGTGAGAAACGTTGGCTGCGGTGGTATCAAATCATTGGTAGTGACGATTCGGATTGATATTTGGGTAATTACGATTTTTAACTCGGTTGTGCTTAGTTAGGGTTAAATTATGAAATTTTAGGTAAATTGCGATATTTTGGAATTAATTCCAGAAATCGCGTGATTGGCTAAGTGGCTGCTAATTAAAGGTGATGTCACCCGTAGTTGATCGAATCGAACACTTGGGATTCGATTTAGGGACCCGGGTGAATCCCTAATTGGTAGGTCCATGCAGTCGATTTTGGTTACTTTGAGAAATTATCTCATTTTGTTTATGGCTTAGTTGTGGATGTTTATTTAATATTTTCTTTTTTTTTATTGATCGATTGGTTGAGATTGACTTGTTAATTGCAATTGGATATTGATTGTTTCATAATGTGATTTATTTATTTAATTCTTGGTGCTCATTATAATTGATGGATGTTAGATTATCTCATTATAATTGATGTTGCGATGTTTATATCGAATTATTTGGAGAACAATCTATAAAAAGGGTTCAGTGACAGATCATGGGTTGTGAGAGGTGAGGATTAAATTAATTATACGGGTAGGAACCTTAGAGTGATTATCAACCTAACTAAGAAGTAGGGGGCAAACTCGATGAGTTTATCTCATCTTAAAATTATTTGGTTCAGGTCCTATTATTGCAGCTCCCCCTCAAGGACCAGGTGAAGCTGGAGGCGCAGCGAGATGATTATAGTTGATTTAATTAGGAGATTTTATTTAATTGTGAGGAAATTATTTTCCGTATTTATCCTTTTAGTTGAACGAATAAATAAGGTTGATAATTTGTGAACCCTATTTAGTTATTTGATCAGTTTATTGATATTATTGTAATAAATACCTCAGGATTTTGATCGGGGTTTATTTAGCATTTTCCGCTGCATTTCTTCGTGTATTAAATCTATTGGAAGTTAATTTATTTGGTCGTCGATGACACCTGGGATTATCGAAAATTTATCGACCTTTGTGGATGTCTTCGAGACTGTCATGTACTCGGGTACGGGGCGTGACAGCTCCTTGTTGATTTGGTATCAGAGCGGGGTTAAATTGGAGTGATAAGGTTAGGGTAGTTATTCCTGATGTAAAAATTGTTAATTAATACAATTATTTATAACTAATGTGCTATTTTGAAATGTTTAGATGTTGCATGCATGCCTTAATTGTATACGGTATGGGACGTATATAAATAAGACATGAATGTGTATCAGAAAAATGTATAGTCCTATGTTTAGCCAAGTTGGCATGATCCGGACATGTGCAGCAAGGCCGGATGTTTGACCTTGTATTTGTCTGATTGGGTGTTGTGGTCTTATGTTTAACTGAGTTGACACGGTATGGGACGTGTGCAGCAAAGCCGGACATTTGACCCTGTTTGTGATTGGTTACATAATAGCACTAATTAAAGATATTAATAGCACTGCTGTGTGATCGCGTGCTTTTTGAGGCGTTGCTGTGTGATCGCACGCTAGCGTTGCTGTGTTATCGCACGCTTTATCTGACATTGCTGTGTTATCGCATGTCCATGGAGGCGTCGCAGTGTTATCGCACGCCAGCGTCGCTGTGTTATCGCACGCTTCATTATGAAATTGATGTATTTTATTTACTAACTTAAAAATTTGATTAGGCTGTAAAAATGAGCGGGGACGGAAGACCGCCGAGAAGAAAAGCGACTTTGGGTCGTTTTGGAGTAGGAGTTGAGACTCCCACTGATCCGAGGATTGATGTTCTTATGCAGTCCCTAAGTGATCTTAGGGACAGAATGGATCAGCAGGCCCAGCATCAGGAGGCTGCTAATGCAGCTGCCGCTGCCGCTGCAGCGAATGCTGCACAAAATCAGGAGGCCGCTATCGCAGCTTCTGTTGCTGCTGCGGTAGATGCTGCTGTCGCTGCTATGCTGAATGCTAACGCCGCTCCTCCTACTGATGGTGTCGCCACTCGTGTACGTGATGGGGTGGCGAATGTTGGAGAGATAGATGTTCCTGTCCCAGTTGCCGTTCCCGTCACTGAAGGTGGGAATGAAGAAAGAAGAATCCAGAAGCAAGTGGAGCAATTTCTGAAACTGAAGCCCCCAAAATTCAATGGGGGAGGTGACTCGGAGGCCGCTACTTCGTGGCTTAGGAGTATCGAGAAGGTGTTCTCAGTACTGAGGTGCTCAGATGCTGATAAGGTGGTTTTAGCAGTGTATCAGCTGGAAGGCAATGCTAGCCATTGGTGGGACGCCATCAAGAATAATGTGTTTCCAGTAGGAGTAGCGCCGACCTGGGGCGCATTTGTGGAAGTTTTTAACCACAAATACTTTTCGAATGCTGCAAAGGATCAGAAGATGGCGGAATTCTTGGGACTTCGTCAGGATCATATGTCGGTGACAGCGTACGAGGCCAAATTTGCTGAGTTATCCCGGTATAGTCGGAGGATTGTGGAGGATCCGGAGGACAGAGCCGTCAAGTTTCGAGAAGGATTGAGGCCTGACATTAAGAGTAGCTTGGCGCCTCTGGAGTTGCGCAGCTATGATGAAGTACTGAGTAAGGCCCTTACTGTGGAGAGGGACATAGCCGATAGAGCTGCTGCATCGGGGTCACGTTTCGTCCCTAGTAGAGACGATCGAAGGTCAGGGAAGAGGCCTATGACTGGAAATAAGTATCCGATACCGCCCAACAGGAGGAATTTCAAACGACCTGCACCTCCGCCAGCCAACAGGTGCTATAATTGTGGCAGGTATCATAGACCTGGCGCTTGCCCTCGCACCACCGGAGCTTGTTATGGATGTGGCCAACTTGGCCATCAGTAGAGAGATTGCCCGCGTCGCCCAGCTGGGGCGCAACCACTGCATCGTATGGGACCGCCTGCCAAAAACATCGCTCAGGGCAACACGGAGCGACTACCAGCTCAAGGGAGGGTATATGCTGTGAATCGAGCGGAGGCTCAGAACGCGGGTGGAGTAATCACAGGTACCGTGTCCTTACACCAACACGCAGCTTACGCATTATTTGATACTGGAGCCACCCATTCCTTTGTGGCTGCTCAGTTTGCTAAGTTAGCTTAATTGAAATTTGAACTATTAAGTACTGTTCTTAGTGTTACTACCCCCATGAAAGATAGGGTGTTATCAGTTGAAGGGTGTAAGGGATGTGAGATAGTGGTTAGTGGAGTGAAAGCGGTAATAGATTTGGCAGTATTATGTATGTATGACTTTGATGTAATTGTTGGAATGGATTGGTTGAGAGAGCAGAGAGCCACGGTAGATTGTTATAATCAGGTGATCCGATTCCAACCATTGGATCGTCCTAGTTACGAGATTGTAGGAAGTAGAGGAGGTCCTTCTGTGCCGTTGATTTCATCCCTCGAGGCAGTGAAGCTACTCGAGGATGGGTGCCAGAGTTTCCTGGCCACGGTACTAGACATGTCAGTCGAAGGACCGACAATTGAAGAAATCGCTGTAGTACGAGAATTTGCTGATGTATTTCCTAAGGAACTACCAGGATTACCCCCGGAGAGGGAAATTGAGTTCGTGATCGAACTAGCTCCTGGTACGGAACCTATTTCCAAACCTCCCTATCGGATGTCATTGTCAGAGTTGAAGGAGCTGAAAGTCCAGATGCAGGAATTGCTGGACAAGGGATTCATTCGCCCTAGTGCGTCACCATGGGGTGCACCGGTATTGTTCGTGAAGAAGAAAGATGGGTCAATGCGGTTGTGCATTGATTATAGGCAATTGAACCAGGTGACAATTAAGAACAAGTATCCCCTACCGAGGATTGATGACTTGTTTGACTAGTTGCAAGGAGCCTCGGTATTCTCTAAGATCGATCTGAGGACTGGCTATCACCAGCTGAGGATTAGAAAGGAGGATGTCCCGAAGACCGCATTTCGTACGCGATATGGTCATTATGAGTTCACGGTGATGCCGTTTGGGTTGACAAACGCCCCTGCTGCTTTTATGGATATGATGAATCGAACTTTCAAGGAGTATCTGGACCGGTTTGTCATAGTCTTCATTGACGACATCCTGGTGTACTCGAAGAGTTCAGAGGAACATGAACAACACTTGAGGATTGTACTGACGACTCTTCGACAACACGCATTGTACGCCAAGTTTAGCAAGTGTGAATTCTGGTTAGGTCGTATAGCTTTCTTGGGCCATGTGATCTCAGGCGAAGGAATTTCAGTGGACCCAGCTAAGATTGAAGCAGTGTCGGACTGGCCGAGGCCTACAACGGTGATTGAGGTTAGGAGTTTCTTAGGCTTGGCTGGATACTACCGACGTTTCGTGGAGAAGTTCTCGAGTATAGCAGCACCATTAACTAACCTTCTGAAGAAGGAAACTAAATTTGAATGGACAGATAGGTGTGAGAGAAGCTTCCAGGAGCTGAAGAGGAGATTGACCACTGCACCAATATTGACGATTCCATCAGGTCCAAGTGGTTATGAAATTTATAGCGATGCATCTTATCAAGGATTGGGGTGTGTTTTGATGCAGCATGGACGAGTTGTGGCATATGCATCGAGGCAGTTAAGGCCTCATGAAAAGAATTATCCGACACATGATCTAGAATTGGCTGCAATCATCTTCGCTCTCAAGATCTGGAGACATTACTTATGTGGAGAGAAGTTTCCGATTTACACGGATCATCAAAGTCTTAAGTACCTATTTTCTCAGAAGGAGTTGAACATGCGACAACGTCGCTGGATGGAGTTACTGAAGGACTATGACTGCGATATATTGTACCATCCAGGAAAGGCCAATAAGGTAGCCGACGCCCTCAGTCGTAAATCGTCGATAGCGCACTTGATGGCGAAGGAGTGGCATCTTCTAGAAGAGGCGAGAGACTTTGACTTTAAGTTCGAGGTAAGTCATCTCGCGTGTTTAATGGCCACCTTACGAATAGAACCGCAGATTCAGACAAGAATTAAGTCTTTACAGCCACTGGACCCAACTCTTCAAAAGATTATCCAGGGAAGTGAGGATCAGAGGAAACCGGACTTCCAGATCTCCGAAGATGGGATATTAAAGTTCAGAGGAAGGCTATGTGTCCCTGATGATGCTGTACTTAAGGAAGATTTGTTGCCGGAAGCTCACAGGAGCAACTACAGCATTCATCCTGGAAGTACTAAGATGTATCAGAATTTGAAACCACATTATTGGTGGAATGGCATGAAACTTGATGTGGCGAGACACGTGGCTAAGTGTCTGACGTGTCAACAAGTGAAGGCGCAACACTGCAAACCAGGAGGCTTATTAAAACCATTGGAGATCCCGGAATGGAAGTGGGAGCACATCACGATGGATTTCGTGACAGGGTTACCTAGAACTCAGCGAGGCCACGACGCGATATGGGTCATAGTGGATAGACTGACCAAGTCTGCCCATTTCATTGCGGTACGTAAGGATTTCGCATTGGACCGATTGGCTGAGTTGTATGTTCGACAGATTGTTAAACTCCACGGAGTACCAGTGACGGTCACATCTGATCGTGATCCGAGGTTCACAGCCGCATTCTGGAAGAGCTTACAGACTGCTTTAGGAACGAAGTTGCAGTACAGTACTGCTTATCATCCACAGACAGATGGACAGTCTGAAAGGACCATTCAGACTCTAGAAGACATGCTGCGAGCATGTGTCTTAGATTTCAAGGGAAGCTGGGAGGATCGATTGCATTTAGTGGAGTTTGCTTACAATAATAGTTTCCAGCAGAGTATTGGAATGGCTCCCTATGAGGCATTATATGGTCGTGCCTGTCGAACTCCAGTCATCAGGGATAGGATGAAAACAGCTCAGAGCCGCCAGAAGAGCTATGCTGATAAGAGACGTAGGCCTTTGGAGTTTCAAGAAGGTGATCACGTGTTCTTGAAGGTGTCACCTAAAAGAGGATTGTCACGCTTTGGCAAGAAAGGTAAGTTGAGTCCTAGATATGTGGGACCATTTGAAGTTTTGGAGAGAATTGGAGCTGCAGCCTACCGTCTAGCCTTGCCACCGAATTTGGCTCATATTCACAATGTCTTCCATGTGTCGATGCTGAGAAAGTATGAACCTGATCCCTCCCATGTACTGAGCTTCGATGAGATAGAAGTTGATGACATGGTGTCGTATGTGGAGCGACCGATCAGGATTGAAGATCGTCGAGAACATCGCTTGAGGAATAAAGTGATTTCTTTAGTCAAGGTGGTTTGGCAACATCATGACACGGAAGGTGCGACCTGGGAAAGTGAAGAGGCTATGAGGAGCCAATACCCTTATCTGTTTGAAGGGACTAGTAATGTTAATTTCGAGGACGAAATATCCTAAGGGGGGAGAATTGTAACAGTCTAAAATTTTGGTGTTATAATATAAAGTTTTTATTTTCTTCAATCTCTTATTTTCTCTTTTCTTCACGCATGGGCCAGGCTAAGCTTAGCCTTTTCCTTTCTCACGCATGGGCCAGCGCGGCCCAGCTCGCTGACCCAGCCCTTCTCTCTTCCTTCCTCCTGTTCATCATCTCCCTCGCACGAACAGCTCCTCTGGAAACCCTAGCCGCCACCGTTGAACAACCAACGCGAGAAACTCGCGATTTCACCAACTGCGAACTCCACGATCTCCTCTAGACAACAAACGCAGCAGATTTCTCGCAAAAAAGCGTCTAGAAAACCCTAGCCATCACCTCCCTCATCTGGGAGGCGTTTGAATCGAAGCATAAAGGAACCCACAGCTTTTCTACTTCGATCCTCGCCAGAAATCTGAACCACAGACAAGCCGTGACCCTTGCAAGATACTCGATTTGCTCGGGGAACCTTAGACGCGACCTAGTTTTCTCCCGGTCACGACTGGTTGTCACCGGTTCTCCCTTGGTTCGCCCCTTGCTCTGCTCGGCCGTGATCCCAGCTTCCTCAGACCACGCAAAACCGCAGCAACAGATCCGGAACTGCAGCCACGGGCCAGAACAGAGAAGCTCGGTTCACTGCTCGGTCACGGACGATCCTTTGTCCGGATTCAATCTCGTGCAAGCCTGGATCGTTGCCTGATCCGAACCACCCACTGCCTGGATCTCCTCGGTACTTCGCCCGACAGCTTGCTCGATCCCACGGTCGGCTCGCCGAACATCTCCCAGCTCGGTCTCTGGCCACAACAGCTCCTGTTTGCCCCGGATCCAGTCGTCCCAGCCCTCACGCCGTCGAGCTCGTCTAGCTCGAGCCAGCCGTCCTCGCTCATCCGTCCACGCCGTCGCAGCTCCTCCCTCAGTTCACGCCGCCGTCGACGCCAACTTCAGCTCGTCCAGCCGCCACGCCGTCGTGCTCGTCCCTAAGCTCACGTGGCTCTCAGTTCGAGCCTCAGTTCACCAGGGGAGAAACCACAGTGCCTTCTCTCAGCTCAGTACGAAGGAGCAGAAGCTGTAGGTAGCTTCTGTGGGCTAGCTGCAAGCCCAATAGCTTCTGTGGGCTGTATTTAGGCCACGGTGGGCCTTAAATTCAGCACGTCAACCCATCAGGAAGCCCGGCCCACTCGCGAACAGTGCAATTAGTCCATTGGAAAACTCACCGTCGTCGATTAATTAGACGCCAAGGCTTGGAATTAGGTGAGTTTGCTCCCTAACTCCTATTTAGGGCTGTTAATTGCACTAGTAGTTTTGGTTGTATGATTATTTGGCTTGTTTGATGAGTATATTAGTGGTGATGGCTTATTTAGAGACTTTTGTGATATAGGGGCGATTTCGTAAAATTAGTCATTTAAGGGTATAGATGTGAAATTGGATATTTGAAGGATTAATTAGCAAATTAATATAGTTAGAAATGTGGATTATTGGTTAAGGAGGTGCAAACTTGTAAGTTTTGAGGAATTAGAGACAATTTATTAATTTTTGTCCATTTAGGCCCTAGATATGGTTTTTGGGTAAATTTATAAATTTAATTAGTGGGAGGACATTTTTCTAATTAAATTAGTTTTGGAAATCATTAATTAGTGGATGGTAGAAAAATATGAAATTCGGAATATTTTGAGGACGATAAGTTGATTGGTCATATTATAGCCTAATTAGGGTTTTTAGGGGTAAATTTGTAATTTTGGAAATTTTGAGGGCAAAAGTGTAAATTTGACAATTTGGAGAAAGAGGTGAGAAACGTTGGCTGCGGTGGTATCAAATCATTGGTAGTGACGATTCGGATTGATATTTAGGTAATTACGATTTTTAACTCGGTTGTGCTTAGTTAGGGTTAAATTATGAAATTTTAGGTAAATTGCGATATTTTGGAATTAATTCCAAAAATCGCGTGATTGGCTAAGTGGCTGCTAATTAAAGGTGATGTCACCCGTAGTTGATCGAATCGAACACTTGGGATTCGATTTAGGGACCCGGGTGAATCCCTAATTGGTAGGTCCATGCAGTCGATTTTGGTTACTTTGAGAAATTATCTCATTTTGTTTATGGCTTAGTTGTGGATGTTTATTTAATATTTTCTTTTTTTTTATTGATCGATTGGTTGAGATTGACTTGTTAATTGCAATTGGATATTGATTGTTTCATAATGTGATTTATTTATTTAATTCTTGGTGCTCATTATAATTGATGGATGTTAGATTATCTCATTATAATTGATGTTGCGATGTTTATATCGAATTATTTGGAGAACAATCTATAAAAAGGGTTCAGTGACAGATCATGGGTTGTGAGAGGTGAGGATTGAATTAATTATACGGGTAGGAACCTTAGAGTGATTATCAACCTAACTAAGAAGTAGGGGGCAAACTCGATGAGTTTATCTCATCTTAAAATTATTTGGTTCAGGTCCTATTATTGCAGCTCCCCCTCGAGGACCAGGTGAAGCTGGAGGCGCAGCGAGATGATTATAGTTGATTTAATTAGGAGATTTTATTTAATTGTGAGGAAATTATTTTCCGTATTTATCCTTTTAGTTGAACGAATAAATAAGGTTGATAATTTGTGAACCCTATTTAGTTATTTGATCAGTTTATTGATATTATTGTAATAAATACCTCAGGATTTTGATCGGGGTTTATTTAGCATTTTCCGCTGCATTTCTTCGTGTATTAAATCTATTGGAAGTTAATTTATTTGGTCGTCGATGACACCTGGGATTATCGAAAATTTATCGACCTTTGTGGATGTCTTCGAGACTGTCATGTACTCGGGTACGGGGCGTGACATTCCATCTCTCGTGATTCCTCTGCTCCGCTACGGCTGCTGCGACGTAAAAAGATCATGAGGGGGCGGTGCTGGTCTACGATCGTTGGCCGGAAGCCCCGAGGCATAGAAACCTATCTCGTCGCACTGTATCGTCATCTTCTCCAAGTCCTATTGCTCGTACGTCTCTATCTCTCTCAATTCTCGTCGCGTTTCCCCTCGTCTGGCTTGTAGTGTTTCGGATCCCGTGCACCCAGAGGAACAATAGCTTCGATTGTTCTTCTCGCACATGATGCTTCGCCATTGCGTTTGAATGTTCCTTGGAACTTTGGACGCTGCGATTTGGTCGTATCTAAGTGATCTATGCTTCGTCATCGAGTCTTGTCTGCTTCATCCGCCCACTCTCACGCTGTCTCACAATTTGATTTCGTTGAAGTTGAAGTAAATTTCGAGTGCTCTATGCTAATCTGAATTGCAACTTATATCTTGTTTTTAGCTCCTTCAGTCTCTAGAGTTGAAGATTAAATAACACGATTTCTGGAAGTTCATTTCCATTTTGTGATGCCAGACTAAGGAGTTCAATATAAATTAAGTGGATGTATTTTGCAAGCCAAGTTAGTTTCGGCTTTGAAGATCATGAATGAACTCAGTTCAAGAGATAAGATTAGCATCTTTAACTGCATTTCATCCTTGGTTCTCTTCTTTCTCCCGATAGTTGTGATGGCTGCTCTCATAGTAAAGCCTTCCTTCGTGTGTGCTATCCCTTGTTATGTACTTATAGAGAGATTGACGAAATCCCAATCAATTTATAAATTCTTCTGTATTAGTTCTATAGTTGACATGAACCATAAGCTAGACTATATTTTATATTTTTGTATAGGCTAGACCTATTCAAGTCGAGCTTATCCACATGGACTATTGCGGCGCATGAGGATCATAATGGGGTGGTGCTGGTGAAGTTGTTCTCATCATAGGGGTGCGCCACATCGTTGGAGGTGGAGCTGCTGCTATTGAGGCTGGGGGGACTTCAAGGTGGAGACTCGATGGTGGTGTTGGCGTACCACGTGGACTACTGGGACATGATAAACTATTAAAGTAGGTTGCCTGATCTTTTTGTTTTTAGTAGAGCAACATCTTATTGTTGATATTTGAAGGAGAAGAAAGTAATATCAGTTGAGCTTGTTATTGATTCTTCAACATATTCTACTATCATATAGTGAAATATAAATATGGGTCTTTTTCTATTTGGTTGCAGATGAAACGTTGTACATGGGGAATGACAAATGAAGTTGATATTGAAATGGTAGATCACTTTGAGGCTGAACTCTAGGGTGAAGCAGGGTATACTAGTTAGGGGTGTGTAATCGGATTAAGTAAACCATGTTCCCGGACCGGCCCACCCGGAAAATAGGGTCGGGAGCAGGGTCCAATGCAAACAAGATCAAGTACAAGGTCCAAAAAAGAGGAACCAGTTATAACAAGGTCAGGTACAGGGGCCAGGTCTGGAACCTACCCACCATGAACCCTGAACTTGGTCATTAGAAAATAAACTTCATTTAGTGGAAACTCCGATTTTGTAAGTAAATAGACTTTATTAAATTATAACTTTTGCATATGTCTCTAGTGCATGGTTTCCTATTGATTTTTCTTTATATATATATGAATTTTAGATTTTTGTCAAAGATTTTGTAGCACATGGATTGACTGGCCTAATTTCACTTTTAGAGGATGGGTTATGTTGATTTCACTTTTGGAGAAGTTATGTTTGCGCCAAAGATTTGTTAATCACTTTAAACAAATAAAAAGCTTCATGTGGTATTGTGGGAATGTGACTAATATTAGATCGATGTTTGTTACTAATGTATATGTAATGTTATGATTTTTGCTTTGCCTTATGATTTTGTTTATGATAATTTGCCTTGTGGATCCTTAGTTTTTTTGTTTAGTCAAAATGTTTATTTACTTATTAATTACAAGTGCCTAATGTTTCAATATAAATTAGAAGAATCATGTTGTTTTCTCGCTTATTAATATAAAATTTGAAGTCGTATAGGATGAGCGGTTCCAAAACAGGTTCTAATATAAACAGGGTTTACCTTGGAAACAGATCATAAAAATAGGGTGGGTCGGATACAGTGTCCAAAGCAAAAATGGTCGGGCATATGGTAAAAAAAAAAAAAGGAATCGGTTATATCAGGGTTGAGTACAGGGTTCAGGTTTGGAACCTACCTTAGACCCGATCACCCCTAATGCTAGTTGCGCTAAAGTTGATATTGAGATTGAGGCTAGGGTTGAGTTTAGTAATGACATTATGATTGAACTTGTGGTCAAGGGGGGTGGAGCTTGAATCCAAGGTCAATGTAGAATTCCTACATGAAATTCACACCGGCAGATAGAGTAGGAGAGAGATCTAGAATTTAGTTTTTAAGTCCATTATGGTTTCTGACCTTTCAAGTTGACTCCTCGGAGTCTTCTAGTGTTTTCAGATTGGCAAGTGACCCCTGGTTATCATGAGATTCCCTCCGTAAATGTGTCTCGATTGGGATAATAAATTATAGTGAGCTCTAAGATTCGGGTATTGAACAAAATACTAGTCCAAATGGCCAGTACTTATTTGAAAATAAGAGAGAACTCTCATTCTAAAAACGCTAATAATGATGTAGTGTAAATATGTTATGCCATTTTAAGTAAATTTTTATAGCGCATATTTAAGGAAAAACATACATATCCTGTCATGACAAAACATACATATCCTGTTGTGACAACATTTCCAATAAAAAACGGGTTATGTGATAAAAAAAAAAAAGAAGCAAAATTACAGATGTTGCACGTACTGGACACCATAAGTAAAGTCTAAGAAGTCGCAAAAGTGGCACGGCACTACAACTGTCTGAACAAGCATGTTTAGCTTGGTGCCCCATTCTAATGAACCAATCCATCCGAAGAACGAAAAAGGAACCAATCCATGCTCTCACAAGCATGTTTAACTCGGCGCCTCTTCTGCCTCACCATTGGACTGAAAATTTGTTGAAGCCGATGCCATCGCTATTGGCTACTTTCATACATCATAAAGATCGCCTTAATTTGAGGGTCAAGGCACAAATATCTCAGTGGTAGATATGCACTTCAAATGAAAGAAAACCAGAAATAGCGTCACATCACATAAATCAAGCACTCGATCACCATGAGCTGAGTTCATTCAAGATCTTCAAAGCTAGGACTAACTTGGCCCGCGGAATATGTTTACCTAATCCATACTGAACTCCATGGTCTAGCATCACGAAATGGAAATGAATTGCAGAAATCGTGTCATTTAATCTTCAACTTTAAAGACTGAAGGAGCCGAAAACAAGACGTAAACTGCAATTCGGCTCAGCATAGAGCACTTAAAATTCACTTCAACTTCAGTGAAATCAAACCGCGAGACAATGCGACAATTGACGGACGAAGCAAACAAGACTTGATGACGAAGCATAGATCGCTCAAATACGACCAAGTAGCGGCCTCCAAAGTTCCAAGGAACATTCAAACACAGTGGCGAAGCATCATGTGCGAGAAGAACAATTAAAGCCATTGTTCCTCTAGGTGTGCGAGATCTGAAACAGCACAAGCCAAATGAGGGGAAACACGATGAGAGAGCCAGAGACATGCGGGCAATAGGACTTGGAGAAGATGACAATTCGATGCGAGGAGAGAGTCTTCTACGCCTTGGGGCTTACGGCTGACGATCACAGACCAGCACTGCCCCTTTATGATCCTCTTGCGCTGCAGCAGCCACCACGGAGGAGAGCAATCATGAGAGATAGAACTCCATGAAGAACCCTAACCCCGAGAGAGATGAAGAGAAACAGATTGGATAAGAACGATTCTCTGAGAGAAATAGAGATATGCAAAGAAAACGACGTCATTTAACTAGTCCACCTAAAGGCCACGTCAACGCCTTTTACATTTTGTCTTCCATGTCATTTACCACGTAAGATTTTTAACATCGTTTTTTATCAGAAATGTGAAGGAGGGTAGATATGTCACATGATTAAAATTTTGGAGTTCTTAGTATCACAAAGAAAATTTTGAGGTAAATGTGTTGCAGTGGGCATAGTTTGAGGGCTTTTGGTGGTATTTTCCAATTGAAAAATTGAGAAGAAAATTTTATTCCTCTTTTTTTTTCTGCACATTATTGTGAATGTATATAAATGACTCTAAGAGATCAGTTACAAAAGGTAACAAGACAACAAATATTCTCTACATAGTTTCTTCCTATAACAGATTAGATACAAAATGCAACGAAATAACAAATATTCCCTAAATATTAAATATTTGATGAGTAGTTTCTTCCCTTAACAATTACATAATGCTAAAGCATTCAAGTAAAATGAAAAAAAAAGTTGACTGACTTTTGGAGTATTTCATAAGAACAAAAATTATATGCACCTCCTTTAATGTGCATCTATTGGAGCTTAACAATTTTCAAGCCCGAAACTTACATTTACTATCATATCAAAGGTGATTTAAAAGGGCTTATAATAATGATTTGATTCATATTTGAAAGAAAGATGAAATTAATTGTACATGTTCAAATTCTTACCGTCACCGACGACAAGAATGTCATTGAGATGACATCAATGGGTTGCTCAAAGATCAATTACAACTGTGTCCCCAACCCATTTGGGCTTGGCCTTGAATCATTTTTTTCTTTCAGCATTCCAACAATAATTAATGAAGAATGGTTTGTGTTAATATATCTTCTAATTCCTAATTTAAAAATATATATAAAAAGAAACAACAAATCAGGCCCGGGCATAACGTGCCTTGGGCCAGGTACATGGGCCGGCACGACCAGCCACTGTAACGGGCCATGCCGGCCCAAGCACTGGCTCGATACCCACGTTGCTACTTGTGAATGTGTCGACAAGTCACAAGCACTCTTGAACACGTTTTTTCGTGATAAGCTTTAGGAGACAACACCATTGACTTCCAGTCCAGTCCGGACACGGTGCCAGCACTGACGGACATTCAACTTCGGGAGAAAGAACGCCTTTTTACATCGTCCCTAACTAATCGCTTTTGACTTCAAGACTGGAAGGAAGCGGCGAGGATTCTCATCAATGGCGTCATCTACATTCCATAAAGAAAGATAACAACGATGAATGGCATCCATGCACTCCTTAACCACGACCAAACTTCCTTATAACATAACGCGCAGCCTCCTCTCTCTCTCTCTCTCTCTCTGTCTCTCTAGTAAGCACACGCCTCGCAAATGGGGAATCTCTGCGCGTTGCTCTCGCCCGAACCAGTGAAGAGCAAAAGATCTAAGACGCCGAAACGGCCGCTACCGATACCGCCTTCCGCGATCGCGAGCTTGAGCAACCGGTGGTCGAAATTCCGGTCGTCGTCGTCGCGCAAGGATAAACTCGACGATCGCTCGATTCAAGAGCAGGCTCTCGCCGCCGCGATCATTCTTCAGCACCACCGCCAGAACGGGAAATCCACGCCCGTCGATCGGTCCGCTTCGCTCCGGTACACGAGCCCGAGCTGCCCCAAGAAGCAGGACTTGCCCAGGAGCTGCAGCTCGCGGACCAGGTCGGTCACTGATCCTCTGTTGCAGCCTCACCAGCTCGTTAATCAGGTACTGCCAATGTCTTATGAGGGATTATTGGCGTGATTCTCGAATTGGGTCTTGTTCTATTTGAGGTTCTTGAGCTAATTTGCTCTTTCTCTGCTCTGCTTTCTTCATACTTTATCTATGATGTCGAATTGGTATGGCATTATGGTTGTTTAAACTGTTCTGTCATTAGCTTTCGAGATGGAAAAGTTGTTTATAGGCCTAAGTGAGTCCTGTGAGTTGGGGCTTAAGGTTATTTGAGGATTGGTGAGCACACTAAATCAACAGTGGCAATTAGAAATCATCATCTTTTTTTTCTAGCAAAGGCTTCATTGGGTAGCGATAATTTCTTGATCAACCAATCAAGGTTAATCCAAATGCGTCACATGGAGTAACTTTAACTGTTTTTACTGCTCCAATAGCTTTCTTTTTATGAACTTGGATCAAATAAGTTGTTTTAGTTCTGTTATGATTAAGGTTACAAACACTGAGCTTAATGGATTGAACGAACTTGGTAATTGTCTTAGATAAGGAAATCATGCTCTATTGACTGACCTTTGATCCCGATTGAAGATATTACCAGTCTACCTGTGAATTCTGCCCTCCCACTAGATGGAGTAGAATGAAATTAAAATTGTCTCTTAAAGTTCCAATGGTGCTTGAAGAGATAACAGGAACAACAGAAGAGGAAAAGAAGGAGCAAGCCAAAATAAAACTCTATAGTTATCCGTGGCTCGATGCTTGAATAATCATCTTCTGAAGATTGACACTACAACTTGATCACATGTTGGATGTGTGAATCCAGTGAGAGCATGGGAATTATTCACTTGAAGTTACTTTCACTGTGCATGACTTTAGCTCAAATGCAAAACCCTTTGTTGCTTGATGCACGGGTTAAGTGTCTAATTGATTTGCTCCATGGATTTACTCCTCCTAATCCTAGATTAGCTTTTTATACTGAAAAGCAGTGCCATATATGATAGTAAATCAAGCAGTTTATGCTATTTGTGGGGCTTCATTTTTTAAGCACATTTTAACTTCCTGAGATGTTTCTCTATCTGCATGTTACAACAGTTGAGCTATGACTTCACCTGTGTTGCCTCTTAGGAGCCTGGAGATAGATGCATAATGAGTGTTTGCTAGCAATATCTGGCATTGCTAAATCATCAAGAATTGATAAATTTTGATTTCTTTGACTAATCATGAGAGTATTAATTGGTTTATAATTGTAGATAAGTTTTATCACGTAAATCAAGCAGGGAGGCTGACTCCTATAGGGCTCAATCACAATTTGTGATTGCATTTGGATGAACCAATTCTCAAAACTTTCTATGCAAATGAGTTTGTATCTTCCTTTGTAATGCCACTATGGCTTCAATCCCTTTGCACATTTTTTGCTGTCACACTTATAACTTCATTTCCACTTTCCAAACAAAATATAACTAAGCTTCAAAAACAAGTTTAACTAGAACAACATGATCCTTGTGAATGAATAGGAGAAATCTGGATGCACAAAGATTGTGATTCATCTCTTTTCTCATTTATAGTTTGTGCATATGTTTTCTTGGATAGGATGTAAAGCTTGAGGAATTGGAAACCAATCATTTTGTCCTTGTTCATGGTGGTGGTTTTGGTGCTTGGTGTTGGTATAAAACCATAGCACTGCTTGAAGAAGGCGGTTTCAAAGTTACACCGATAGACTTAACTGGATCTGGGTTTAATTCCTTTGATACCAGTGAGGTCACAAGTCTCTCGCAGTATGTCAAGCCCCTAGCAGACCATCTTGAGAAGCTGGCCAATGATGAGAAAGTATGGTTTGGCGTCTCCTCTCCCATTTCGTATCTGATAAGCCACGCACGCACTTATACCTTTTGCATTTGTGATAGTTTGATGTTGAAAAGAGATCTTTGGCATAGGTGATTCTTGTGGGCCATGATTTTGGTGGCACATGCATTTCTTATGCAATGGAGCAATTTCCTTCCAAAATCACAAAAGCTGTTTTTATTTCTGCTGCGATGCTGAGGAATGGTCAAAGTACTCTTGATATGTGGTCTCAACAGGTTGGTTTTTGCTGTATATGTTGATCCATTGGCAGTGGTTCACTGGAAACAAATATTAGTGGTTAGACCTTCGGGCATCCCAAGGGTTACCTCAATTATACTTGAAAAGCGCGAGCATGATCCGCACCTGAAAATGGAGTCTGAAATTCCATTTTCTGAGTTGATCACTAGGGAACATGCCTAGGACAAATTGAAGCCTAGTAAGTACCAATTCTTTTATGGGACTTGATGCTTATGACAAGGCCTAATGTTTATATAAACAAAGAATGAAGAAGAAAAAGAGATTGGATGTCCTTATCATCATCCAAGTAGTTATTTTCCTATATATGTAGATGGGGAATATACTGTCGTTCGTGAAATGAATTGTTCACTAAATATTTTTGAATAGTTAAAGGGTATGACTGGATAATGCATTTGGAGATGGCGTCTAATCAATATTTTTCATTTTACTGCCAACTATCTTTTGCTGAACCTATAATTATAATTGTTTATCGGTGCATCTCCTCTAATGAAGGAGTGTTTTTGGATATTTAGAATATTTTCTCGTGTTATGTTTACCTGTCCCTCCATGTACAATAGCAGCAGAGGCCTGCTAACTCATGTGGATGATAGCTTCAGTGTCTGTTGTGTAGTTACTCGAGATATTTTCCTGTCAAGTTCTTATACTTATCGAAGACTGATATTGCAGGCAGGCTCAAATGATTTAATGCAAAAGGCTCAGATATTTTTGTATGCCAATGGGAAGGACCAACCCCCAACTGCTATTGATCTAGACAAATCTTTTTTGAGCGACTTGCTATTCAACCAATCTCCTACTAAGGTGCTTCCTTTCTCTTCAAATGAATTGCTTTGCTGATGGTAATTTATTTCTGCAATTATAGCCTTTTTCTTAATTTCCCAAGGAATTTACTCATAGTAGAGAACATTGAATGTATTTTCTGAGTTTTTGATTTCCTGATCCAGGATGTAGCGCTGGCAGCTGTTTCCATGAGACCAATCCCCTTCAAGCCTGTTCTTGAGAAGCTCTCACTTTCAGACGTGAACTACGGGTCAGTGAGGCGGTTTTACATAGAGACTCCAGAAGATAATGCTATATCTATTGAATTACAGGAAAAAATGATCCAATTAAACCCCCCAGAACGGGTATTTCGTCTAAAGGGTGCAGACCATTCACCTTTCTTCTCAAAGCCTCAAGCATTACACAAGCTGTTAGTGGAGATTGCAAAGATTCATCCCCTTGACCAAGTCTTACAGAAAGATGCCTTGGGTTGACTTATTTGACCCTGGTGCCGTCACTACATCACATAGTGAATGCTTTTTTTGAGAAGTTTATATTAATGCAGATATCAGTAGTTTTCCTCTTATCTGCTGCTTGATTTTTGACAGATTCTGTTTGTCATATATCAGCTGCTCATGAGATTAGCCTTTTCCCTCTTTTTCATTGGAAAGATATGTTTATTGTTGTGTCACAGTTCATAAGTTTTGTAGAAAGATCTCGGGGGTTATTTTGCAGCAAAGAGTTGTATAGCTTTTCATAGCCTGATATGAAAGTATAATCTGTAATTAATATAACTGATGCCAAAAGGAAGGACCAACCTCCCATTTCTCCTGATTGTCCTTCAATTCTACTAATCTCCTGCTATAGTACTTCCTTTCTCCTAAAATGATTTCTTTGCTAATTGTAAAAAGTTTATTTCTGAAATTATTGCTTTTGTGCTAAATTTCCAAGGAATTTACTCAATATTGTAAGACAGCGAATGTGTTCTCTTAGTTTTTATATGGGAAAATTTGCTGTTCGTGTAGCGTTGGCTTCTGTTTTCTAGAGACCAATCCCCTTCGAGCCCATTCTTGAGAAGCTCTCATGTTCAGACGTGAACTCTAGGGTCAGTGAGGCTGATTTAAACGGAGACCCTAGAAGATAATGCTCCATCTTCATATAACAGGAAAATTATGATCAAATGAAAGCATCCTGAACATGTATTTTGTCCAAAAGGTGCTGCCCACTTCCCTTTCTTCTTGAAGTAGGACTGCACAACCCGTTGATCCAGATCTCGAAAATCTCATCCACTTGATAAAGTCTTGTATGAAGATGGCTTAGAGTGACCTATTAGGCCCTGGTGCTGTCACTACATGACCTGTAGTTAACTCGCACAATGAAAATAGTTTTAGACAAGTATAAGTAAATGCAGATGTTGATAGTTTACCTCTCATCTGCTGCTTGAATTTTGACAGAGGATATGTATGTCATGTATCTGTTATACATGCAGACTTGTCTTTTCCCTCTTTTCATTGGAAAGAGATGTTAATTGTTGTGTCATGGTTCATATGGAAAGCTCGAGAATTATTCACAGAAAAGAGTTGTGAAGCTTTTCATTGTATGGTATGAACTAAAATCTGTACTTAATTAATATAACTGGGGCCAATTGGTGTCCTCTCTCTCTCTCTCTCTCTCTCTCTCAAAGATCTTGTATTGAACCTACAACGAAGGTGGCCTCTGGTCTGCTTGTCGTATGATCCTTCAAACAAGTATGCCTCAAATTTGCGGCACAGGCAAGCTGCTAAAGTAATTACTGAGGATGTAGCAACATTTGCGACACTATGGCATAATTTTGCACTGTTATCTTGCACGATAGTACTTCTTAAATATTATTTCCATTTTTCCAGTTTTTGCATTTATCAACTGCGTCTCAGTGAATAAACTCTCCGTGACGGCCAAGATCAGAGTCCGCCAAGTATCTTATGGCTGAATAAACTCCTCCCTTTTTCCGATTTTTGTAAGCCCGTGAATCGCTTTTCATGAAGATGTATTTCCATTCCATGAGATGATGTTTGCGTCTAAATCACCTGTCTCTTCATCCAACCACAAGCCTTTTTTTATCAGAAGATGATCTATTTGCAGCACCCCAATGCATCTTCTTTGCACTAGAGCCACTTGTGCCAACTGATGGTGATGCCTTGAATCAAGCAATTGGATTTCCCACATGATCATATGAGGAGAATCATACAAATATCTCAGCAATGGTATCTCCATTACCTTTGGGTACTGAATCTTCTTCAACAAATCCTGAGTAGATTATTACTCAGCAGTCTCGGCATTCGGGACGTCATATCCACCCTCCCACACGGACCAAGGATTACATATGTCCTACATTAGATTCTCCAAGTACACATTATCCAGTTTCCTCATATGTTTCTTTTAATCGATTATCATTGGACCACACATGTTGCATTACTCGTATTTTTGAGGAGCAAAAACCTTATTCTTAAATAGAAGCGGTATGTGATCCATGTTGACAACATGCCATGAAGGCTAAATTGAATGCCCTTATGAAGAATCATACTTGGGAGATTGTTCCGTTAACCCCACATCGTAATCTTATTAGTTGTAAATGGGTATATAAGATCAAATACAAAGCAGATGGCTCGGTTGAACACTATAGGACTCACTTAGTTTCTAAGGGGTTCACATAATGTGAATGTTTTGATTATCACGAGACTTTCTGTCTGGTCGATGAGGAAATAATTGTTCGCTTCTTTTTATCTATTATTATTTTTTGCAATTGACAACTGCATCAAATGGATGTCCACAATGCTTCTCTACATGGGGACCTAGATGAAGAAATCTATATGAATCTTTCACAAGGCTTACAAAGACAGGGAGAGTCTCGAATATGTCATATCCGTAAATTCCTATATGGGCTCAAGCATGCTTTTTGACAATGGTATGTAAATTTTACTAATGCACTCACAAAGGCAAGCTTCTAGCACAGAAAACACAAATATGCCCTATTTACGTGGATCGAAGGTATATTATCAATTTATTTATTAATATATTATAATATACTTGTCATGGTATATAATGAATTTGTCATTGAGAAATTTAAAGAATATTTACACTCTACTTTTCACATCAAAGATTTGGAACCTCCCAAATATTTTATTGGTATTGAAATAGCTCGATCTAACAAGGAATTTGTCTTAGCTAATGAAAATTCATTTAGGAAACAATTTCAGAAGTTGGATTGTCAGGGTGTAAGCTAGCTGTTATACCAATTGAACATAATGTCAGACTAACAACACATGAATATGATACAAGTTCATCAACTAATGAAGAACATTGCTTAAAGATCTGTCACAATATGGGTGGCTCGTTGGAAAATTAATATATCTCACAATGAGAAGACCTGATATGCATTATGTAGTGCAGATACTCAGTGAGTTTATGCATAACTCGAAACGCTCTCATATAAATGCAACACTTAAAGTCATAAAGTACTCAAAGGAATGTTTGAGACTTGGTATACTTTTGTCTTGAGATTGCAATATGAAGATGACAGTCTATTATGACACAACCTATGCTACTTGTCCAATGACCAGAAGATCTATCACTAGTTTTTGCATCAAACTGAGAAGGTCATTGATTTCATGGATGATAAAGAAACAGTCCACTGTCTCATCCAAATCAGAATTTCGAGCCACGGAGAAAATTGTTTTCCTTGGAATACCTTTTGATGGACCGATCGAGTTATTTTGTGACAATGAAAGAATGAAGCATAGAGAAGGCAATTGTCACTTTACTACAGAAAAGATCCAAGAAGATATACTTGTAACAAGAGGAATTGGAACTGCGTAACAACTTGCCAACATCTACCAAACCTCTTTGTCAATGATAACATGCATATCTACTAACCAAGCTCAGTGTCTTTGACATATACAAGTTGCCAACTTGAAGAGGAGTGTTGGGGATATGATTGGAAGAAATTGATACATAGTCTAATTATGAATTAATTGATTCAGTCAATCCATAATTGATTTATTAGATTAGGAAAATGTAATCGTACACATTCTTTTTTTTTCCTATTTTCCTATTTCCCTGTGTGCTATAAATAGGATTATATACATTGACACAGATAAGAGAAATACAATTCAAATTCCTCTAATTCTCTTCGTTATCTATCAATCTAGATCAATCATATGCTGTTTCTTGGCCTGAGTGAAGAGTAAGCATTGGAAATACCTAAGGTTTAGGGAAGTCCAAAGCTTAAGGCTGCGTTTACTTTGCAAGGAGGGGCATGATGATGTAGAAGTTCACAAATGTATCGAGTGGTTTTGTGGCTTTGCTTCATGACCGGTTGTTTTTTCACTTACGAAGTGGTAATACTACAGAAAGCATTTTCGTATCTGGCATCGCAACTAGCAACCAAAAGTAAAAGTGTGGTTGTCAATGGGCAGTACATATTAACATCTTCTCAAACTGGCCACTCGAAAATGTCTTTTGGCCATCTCTCGAGGTTCTGCACTTTGACATCCAATTTTTTCTTTTTTGGTTCTTTTGTTTTCGCCGAATATGCTGCCGTGACCATCACTTGTTATACTCATTGTCATCGGTCGTTGCAATCGCCATCACTGTGTCGATATTTCGTAAGCCCCACGTCTAACGCCGCTATCAACAATTGTATTGGCCATCGTTATTGATCACCATCGCCATCTTTCATCCATTGCTGTTATGAATGACCGAGCTGACTCATGTTCACAATTTTTCTAGTAAGATTCTTTTCATCGATCGTAAAATAGACTTCCAAAAAGCTATGTCATTTGATTCTTCTCTTGTCTTAAAAATGCAATAAGATGGGAAACTCGACTGCCGTTAATTTTTTTAGAATGGCTGGCATTGAAAACTAGTTGAGAACTACCGAATCTCAATTCTGAAGATGCAAAGTTAATAATATTTTTGTGAACTAGCCTTGATATCAATAAAAAAGTTACATGAAATTGTGCCCATAGGAAAAATTACACGAACTTTTACTTGGAGGTAATCCCGTTTGATATTCTAAAAAGTTTGGGGAAAAATGCATGAACATTTACTCTTCTCATGTAGGAGGATACTCTCGCTCAAAATGATTAATTTGGAACAATAGGTTTCGACCTAAACATGGGACTATTAACTTTTTCTCTATTTTCATGCTAATGCAAACGACTTACTGATTCAAGATCTAGAAAATGAGGTCATTTCGCTTGGGACAAATAATGTCATTCTGCAATAATGTAATGTCTATTGTGACATGTCAACACTGTTGGCCATATAAAATCTCACGTCAATTTGTGTGAATTAAAAATATAAAGTTAAATGTTTTTGTCAATCAAATAAATCTTCATGTGTTTTTTAGGCTTTCTTAAAAAAGTCTTGTCATATGTACGTAAAGTTCATCTAATTTTTAGCCATTTGGCCCTCGAAAAGATGTTTTAGTTTTTGCCAAAATTTTCAAATTTCAAACCGGGGTTGTTAATTTGATCTCAGAATTCGAATTTTGCAGCGTTAGGACATACATGAGCATCATGACTTGACAGCCACAGCCGACCGTTCAGTAGTTCTTGTTAAGAACCAGCTCATGCCATTTTTCACAAATATACAGCTCCTTCCTTTTTGCTTTTTTCCCCCTTTTTTTTTTTGAATTTTTCATATAACCAAATCCTTAAATCCTGCATATTTAAACTGAATTTGTTTCGCTTCTTTATATATAGGTCATGGCAGTCTTTTGGTTGCCTAGGATATCTCCGACCCTTTTCTCTCCACTGCACAGGCCACGCCTAGAATTCTTCTTCGGGAACAAGGTAATGCGCATTTGCTACCTCACCGATCCTGTGTTTCTGAACGTTTTGTCGGATCAGATTACCGCTTGTTCTTGAAACCCTTTCTGGGTTAAGGTTCTTGCATCACCTTGTCCGATTATTTACGTTTTTTGATTGCAATGTCGTTTAGAAAAGTTTATATGGTGTAGCTTGAATTGGGTTATTGAAAGAAGAAAATAAGAGCCGGGTTACATCAGCCTAGGGGGGCGCAGGATTATGGTGTATTACAACAATGGCGAGTGGATGGATAATTGCTAGGTGAAATTGTTGAAGGGGCTGTGAGATTGCAGAAATCATTTCATGTAGGACGAGCTCGATCTCGTTCTTATAGTTTTCTTGGCTGTGAATTACTAAAATCAGAGTTACTTATGCCATTTCTGCTGTTTTCCTTGGTTAATGAGGCTGAAAGATCTTTGTGCTGAGGTTCGATGTAGTCTTGACTCAATCAATTTCGTTTTTCATGAGAAAGCTTTAGGTTCTTCCTTCTATGATTTGCAGATTGGGTAGTGCATCTATGATTATCTTTCTTTTCCATTTTCGTTTCTCCAGTGAAAACTGCAAATGTTGTCTACATGGTTTCTTTTTCAATGATTTTACTCCCTAAACAAAGAACATGTTTGAAACAGCGTTTGAAGTTGATCTTGCTGAATTAAGCAATCTTGCACCCCATGATAATGGCTGATCTGCACAGAAAATATCGGCCTTCAATATGCCACTGTCCAATATGCAGGTGGTTTTGACCCCAAAAAAAGAAAAAGAAAAGAAAAGAAAAGAAAGGAGAAGATGCAGGCCTTCAAAATGTCACTGTACAAGATGTAGTTGGTTAATCTAAGACCACTCAAAAAGTTTTAAAATCCTGCACGTATTTGCTTTCTTTTTGGCAATTAGACAGTTAAATCAAATGCTAATATCAGTCTTTGCATTATCTATTTCTCTTTCTTTTCCTTCACACAAGCACATTATAATTAATCACTCATATCCGTTAGTTGTCAATGGCCACCTTTGTTATACTCAGCATTGTACCGTATCCTATGAACTTCATCTCTCTGCCCAAGTCATTATGCAGTCTAAGTTTCATGGATCAACTAAGTCCTCTTGGGGCTTGCTTAATCTCCAGTTTTTTCATCTATTCTCCATCCCTATCCCATGGGTACATTCTTTCATTTAGCACCGAAATTGGGCGAAAGATCTGAAGTGTTTATATTGGCAGGAAAAGTACAGGATGGGTCGTGGAGTTAGCAGCGGTGGTGGTCAAAGTTCTTTGGGCTACCTATTTGGAAGTGGAGAGCCTGCCAACAATAATCCCCAAAAATCTGTCAAAAGCGAGGGAAATGCTGCGAGCAGCAAACCACCACCAGAGAAGGGTCCAACTCCAGTTCCTCAAGCAGTCGATGGCCGCACTCCAGCAGGCACCCCAGAGAACCAGTCCAACAACTACTTTCGCGCTGATGGACAGAACTGTGGCAACTTCATCACTGTAAGTTCTTGCTATGCTAGACTTGAAGATGCCTTAGAGTTTCACACAGGATTCAAAGGAACTCATGAGCAGAATTTGCTTGATATTTTCACCTGTTGAAAATCTTTGAGAGTTGGGGGGTTTGGAACTTCTGTTGTCCTAGAGTAGATGATGAATATGCATCCTGTTATCTCTGAATAGATTGAAAGTCAGAAGCAGATAGCCAGAGTGACAGCAGATTCGTGCACACATTTATAGTTAAAGCCAAAAGATATTTGTGTGTAAGATCAACTTATGTACTGACCTCTAGGAAAACTCAATGATCAACGTAGTGAAAGGCAAGGTAATCTGCTACATACTAAGTGCATCGGTGAGATTCGTGCAGTTGTGCTTCTATATTTTTCTACTTTTTTCTTTCCTTCCTGGAAAATGATATTATTGCAAAGGGTGTTACATCATGACATTGCAAATTAAGCAGGATATTCTTTTAGGCAGCAGCTCTTCACTTACACATATCCTAATCGGCAAGCTATTTCTAATCTATATAACTCGTTCCTGCCATTATATTGTTGAGAAGGTTTATATGTGTTGGTGCAGGATCGCCCGTCAACCAAGGTTCACTCTGCTCCCGGTGGCGGTTCATCACTCAATTACCTCTTTGGCAGTGGCGGGAACTGAACCTTTGAAGTACTTAGCCGGCTAGCTGCTTTAGACTGAAGTATTGCAGCATGTAACTAGTGGTTTAGGAAGCCTTTCACCATGCTTTGATGAACTTATTCGTCTATAATACCAGACAATCTAATCATTATTTTATTGCAAGTATTAGAGAAAAATCATGTCTTGTCAATGGTTATAAAAAAAAATCATGTCTTGTCAAGATCAAATAGGGGAAAAAAGTTGTTCCTACATCTCTCATTTGCGAGGTTTGACTTTAGGACATTTTGTTAATGGAGCTTCTCTACTTATTATTGGCAGTTTTACACACATGCTGATTAATTCTGGATTAAGAAGAAAAATAGTGTGTTTGTTAATGAAAAGTCAACGATTAGAAAAATGTTTTTCTAAAATGATTGTTTGCATAAGGCGAGTGGATCAAAAATATGTTCAGAGAAGTTAGTCATCAACTACTTTACTTTACTAACGACACTTGTAAATAGAAAGGAGTTGGTAATTTCTTATTTTGTCGGAACATAGGTCTATTTCGTGTAGGGCCGATGTTTTACTCACCAGGCTTCTAATAATGCGAAAAAGTTGTCAAGTTGCTAATTTCTTGAAATGTTGGTAAATTGATTACAGCGTTGTCAATTTAGTTAAAACGTCAATACAATTTCAGGATAAGTTGGTAGTAAACTGTTTCATATAAAAGTCGGCTACTTTCTGATGGCGTTGGTAATTTAGTAATGGGTTATCTGATGTTCGAGTTATCGGGCATACCTATTTTGTCCACGACAATAGAAATCTACCGTGGAAATCAGAAACGTGCCAACAACGAACATAGTTCGAAGTGAGGTCCACCTTAATCTCCTAATGTCTTCGAAATACTAATTTCGAAGAGATGGAGCACCAAGGGCCCTTTCCCACTCGTGCTTTTAGATACTGAAATTTCCTTCTTACATGGCTTGACTGAACGCTCCACTTCCGATTCCATTTGAGCCAAAGTGGGCAACGAGATTTGCACATTTTCGCCCTGGACAACCACCAACCCACTTCACTTTTGGCCCTCGTTGGTGCTCTTTTGCGGCCTTGAGTTGTGATGCTGGTCGTGCTTCATGATGACCCGCACTAGCCCCATCGTCGGGTAGGTGTTGGAAGAGTTTGATGCTGGTCGTGCTTCATGGATGATAAAGCGTTAATCTTGAATTTAATTAGTATCGTTGTAAGTGTTGTAATCTATTAAACCATTCCACCTTCATCAATTGATTGGTATCTTATTTTGTTGGGCTAATACCGTCAAAAACCCCAAAATGATGTATATATGTACCGTGAAATAATTTTTTTATAACAAAAAAAAAATCTCGAAATTGATACACCTATGGCATGGGTAGATGAATGTGAGGGAATTGTGATACAAATACACCAATTTGGGATAAATATGGTACTCGAGTATCAATTCAAGAGCTTTTGTGATACCAAAATTAGTTTGAAATAGATGTGATCATGTTATTGCATGTGCATGAAGTTCGTAAGTGAGTTGGGTCTTTTGTCATATGCATATTATGCTTGTGAAATGATGTTTTTGGTTAGTGACGTAATTTGTTCATCTATGCTTGAAAGCACGCCCCGAGTACCGGAAATGGATTCACGTTGGTTTTGGACGTGCGTGGTAGCACACCGAGCCAGGTCTTCTTGATTCGGCGATATTGAAGTGTATCGTTCCGAATTAAGTTGGCTTATGTTGGTGCTCAACGTATCGGATGAAACCACGGTTCTTCCTTCGTGCTTAGCATGTTATATTGACATGTTATTGATAAGTCATTTCACACACATTGCATGGCATGCCTTTAAGGCCTCTTGCATCGGCTTAAAGTGAAGACAAGAACCGGATGTGATGCTTGAATGTGTGACCACACGAATATGAACCGTCATCGATGGATTTCAGGACAATAGTGTTACCGATGGATTTTGGAACGATGCCTAATGGATTTCGGTTACCATCCGTGAATTGAATTCGAGATGATGCTCGATGGATTTTGGATGCCATGCCCGACGGAGCAGGGCGATGCTCGGTGGATTCCGGAAGATCGATGGATTTTGGTTATGTGATGTAACAAAAGAAAGTTCGTGTGAATTGATGTTGATGCATGCGTGCCTGTGTGATTGCATAAGCTTATGTTATGTGTGAGCATCATAGGAATGTGAGGCTTGGTATGGGACAAGCCAGAGCAAGCATTCATTGCATTAGATGCATAACCTATGATATTGCTTTGCTATTGATTAGCCATTGACATTGTTAACATTAGGAATCGCACGGGTTGGTAACGAGGCATCCTCCTATACGAGGATTAAGCAATTTACTTACGGAGTTGTCGAATTCACTTTTGTGGTTTTCACCCTTTTCAGGCTCTCAAGTATGATTTCCTTGGCTACTCATCGTGGTGAGTTGATAACCATAGGGTGGACATGCTATGACGTGGTCGTGGAGGATTGTGAAGTAGAATCCCCCAACCCATAGCCAAGGCTAAGCATGTTTGAACCGAAGAATTGATGTAAAGAATTAGTTGCAATTGATAGTAAGGTTTTGTAAATGGATTGGTGTTTTTCCTAACTGTGTTTGTTGATGGGTGTTCTATGTATACACTTTTGCATGCTCACAAAAGAAAGAAAAGAAAATTTTGGGATGTGTTCATGAGTGACGCGCTTGGGGCGTCGCAACCCCGCAGTGAATCAGGTCTCAAGTCCTTATATTAAAGAAGGATCGGGTCCGGGTTCGCTACAATATGTGTCAAAGTAATCTAAGCCTTCTCGTTGCTTGTATCCTTTGATCACAAGTCTGGCTTTATACTTATCAATTGAGCCATCGACATTCATCTTCCTTTTAAAGATCCATTTGGACCTTAAAGGTTTACAACCAGGAGGAAGATCTACTAGCTCCCAAGTATGATTCTGTATAATAGAATCAAATTCACTTTTAATTGCTTCTTTTCATAGAAGTATTTCAGAGGAAGTCATAGCTTCTGCATAATTGAGTGGTTCCTTTTCTAACAAATAAATTAGAAAGTCATCCCCAAAAGATGTTTCCACTCTTTCTCATTTGCCACGTCTCGGTTCTAGTTCATGATCATGGTCTTCACACTCAGTCCATCTGATCATCTTCAGACTTTGACCGTCTCTAGACTCATATCATAAAGTCTGATCATCTTCAGACTCAATCCGTCTGGAAATTCTGAGTCTGGCCTCATGACTTTCAAGATCCGAATTATTCATAGTTTCATTAATTCGTTTAGAGGAACTTGATCCATCATAGGATTTACATGAAAAAACATTTTCGAATAATAACGCATTGCTCGATTCCATGATCTTATTCTTGTGTAGATTTGGGATTGTAGATTCATGCACAAGAAATCAATATGCATTACTGTTATGTGCATAGCCTATAAAGATACAATTCATCATTTTAGGACCTATCTTTATCTTCTTTGGTGTTGGAACAATTACTTTTGCAAGACACCCCACACTCGCAAGTGTTTGTAGGATGGTTTCCTACATTTTCATAATTCATAAGGAGTTTTCCCATCTTTCTTTCAAGATACCTTATTTAAAAGGTAATTACTTGACAAAAGAGCTTCTCCCTACATGTTTTGGGGCAAACCGGAACATAACATCGCATTCATCTTCTCTTTCAATGTGCGATTTTTACGTTCCGCAACACCATTTGATTGAGGAGAGTAAAGTGCAGTTACTTCATGCACAATTTTGTGTTGTGCACAGAATTCACCAAAATGGTGCTTCATACTCACCACCACCTCTATCACTTCTCAATCTTGATTGAGTTGATTTTCAACTTCATTCTTATAGAGAACCAATTTCTCTAAGGCTTCACCTTTGCTTTTAAGCAAATACACATAGCAGTATTTCATGTTATTATCAATAAAGGTAATAAAATAATTATTACCACCCATCGTTTGTATGATTTCCAAATTGCAAACATCACTATGAATTAATTCAAGTGGCTCGATGTTCTTTCAATTGGTTGAAATGTCAACTTTGTTAATTTTGCCTCAACAGATTCACATTCGTGTTTTGAATCAATTTGGAATGAGGGTATATGTTCCAAGTCAATTAGCTTGCGCATTCTAGCATAATTGACGTGACCAAGTCTACCATGCCACAAATTGTAAGACTCAAGCAAATAGACAGAAGACTTCTTGTCTTTATTCATAATTGCCATTACATTGAGCTTAAATAGCCCATCAAATACATATCCCTTCCCCACATACATTCCAGATTTAGACAAAATAACTTTGTTTAACTCAAACACCATACGAAATCCATGCTTGTTCAATAGAGACCTAGAAACTAGGTTCTTTCGGATTTCTGGCACATATAGCACATTGTTTAGAGTAAACTCTTTTCCTAAAGTCATCTTCAGCAACACCCTCCCTTGGCCTTCAACCATAGACTTAGTAAAGTTTCCCATAAAAACCTTTTCCCCATCAATTGGTTCAAGATTTGTGAACAGGTCCTTGTTGGAGCATACGTGCCTAGTGGCACCAATGTCAATCCATCATTCTGTCGGATTAGACCCAATAAAGTTCATTTCAGAAATCATTGCAGAAAAACTTATGGTTGACACATCTTTGGCAATGTCATTCACCACATTCGTTTCATGATTTTTTTTTTGTTGGGAAGTCTACATTTTTTTGTTGGGAAGTCTACATTCCACATATCTATGCCCCATGTTGCCACAATTAAAGCATTTTCTTAGACACTTGTTCTTGGAAACGCCTTCTTTTGGTCCTAGTTTAGGCTAAGCAGCTTTCTTGTTCTTGTGAGCTTGCTTATGCTCCACAGAATTTGCCTTAGATGTACTAGAATTGAACCATTTGCGTTCAGAGTTTCTATTGTCTTTTTCAATTCGAAGTCTACAATCAGCTCCTCAATGTTCATCTCCTTATGCTCATGCTTAAGGTAGTTCTTAAATCCTTCCATGTAGGAGGTAGCTTCTCAATAATAGCAGCCACTTGGAAGGTTTCACTCAAGATCATTCCTTTAGCTTGTCTTTTGTGCAAAATCACTTGGATTTCTCGCACTTGACTGATCACAATCTTAGAATCCACCATCTTTTAATTAAGAAATCGACTGACAACAAATTTCTCCACTCCGGGATCCTCTGTTTTATATTTGTGGTCCAAGGATTCCCACAGCTCTTTCACTGTTTGTTTTGCACAATACACATTGTACAACGAGTCATGCAAGCAATTCATGACATAGTTCCTACATAGTGTTAGAGGAAGATCTATTGATGATTTTGAAGATGACAAAACTCTATGACAAAATGACAAAATTCCGTGATTTGACTTGGAGATGGCAAATATTGTATCATCTGGTAGATGTCAGATCTTTATCATCTGGAGAGATGTCAGACTTGTATCGTTTGAAGGTAGCCAGATCTTTAACATCTGGAGAAGTCAGACGTGTATCGTCTGAGGTATCAGACACCTATTGCCTAGGAAGTCAGATTTGGTAAAATCTGAGAGTCAGAATTATGACAATTGTTTAAGTAAGAAGATATTCTTACGACTCTAATATTCGTGGATTTTAGACATCATACAAGATTGATTATTCTTAAGTTACGAAGTTTATTATTGGCATATTGGATTTTCTAAAGATCGGGTAAATATGGAAAGTATTCACTTACGGAAACCAAAATCTTGATTGTATGAGTGACCAGGATTGACGGGCTCTTATTACTATCTCAAGATTGCTTGATATATTCCTGATTCTATCCAACGGGTTGATTGGAAGAATTCCTTTGAAAAGTGTCAACGGTTGTATTGGCATGAAGGCGTATTTAAGGGAGATATTTCAAGTTGTTCAAGGAGATGTTGACAAGAGTATAATTCCAAAGTTTAGAGCTGCTCATTTACTGTGTACTTACATTGTAAACAAAAGAGTGTTACATATACTTATTGTGAGAGCAAAAGACTCTGTGATGTCTTAGAATAGATTTGTAACTCTTTTGATTTATAGTGGAATCCAACCAATAGGTTGTCAACCCAAGAGAGTGGACATAAGCTTAAGCTAAGCCGAACCATTATAAACCTTGTGTCTTGATCTTCTTTGTTAACTCTCTGTTTGTGCTTATAGTTCTTCGTATATCACTTGTATATCATGCTTCAGACGCTGTGAATTTCTTACTTCTGCAAAAGTTTTTTAAATTACATATTCACCCCCCTCTAGGTGATCGCACTAGATCTTTCAATTGGTATCAGAGCCTCGTGCTTGTTTTTGAAGTGTTTTACTTCTAAGCTAAAGATCTATGTCTAGCGTGTTTGTTCCAGGATTGATGAAAGGACAGAACTTTGCCAGAGCACCTTACTTTGATGGAAAGGACTACAACATCTAGAAAGATAAAATGAAAGCATTTCTGAAATCAAAAGATCCATTGGATTGGGATGTTGTTGAAAGAGGAGTAAATCCCAAAACTACAATAAATCCAAAGAGAAATGCTGTAGAAGCTGGAGAGATGAATCAAGCTGAATTCATCAGAAGACAACACATTGATGCTAAAGCTATTTATTCATTATAATGTGCTTTATCTCCTACAGAATATAATCGTATCTTATCTTGTGTAACAGCTAAGGAGATATGGGAAATGTTGAATATTACTTTTAAAGGAACTGACCGAGTCAAGGAAATAAGGATCAACATTTTACTTGGTCAATACGAAGCCTTCAAAATAAAGCCTGGAGAAAGCATCTCTGATATGTTCAGTCGGTTCACAGAAATTGTCAATGGTCTCGCATATCAATATCAAATCATTTCTGGACCAATGAAAGTCAACAAGTTACTACGAGGACTCTCAAGTGAATGGGATCAAGTGAAAATCACTATCAGAGAGACACAGAGAATTTAGCCTCATTCTGTTAATGAGCTAATTGGAACTCTCCAATCTTACTAAGTGGAAAGATCTAATGAACAATCGGACTGAAATGTAAGAAATCTATAGTTTTAAAATTTAATGAAGAATTTCATGGTGCAGGATCAAATGAGACATTGGATGATGAAGAGATGGCTCTTCTAATGAAGAAGTTCAAGAAATTGAACAATAGAGGAAGAAGATTCAACTCAGGAAATTCTAGCTCTCAGAATTTCCACAGAAGATAGCCAGAGCAAAATTTTCAGAGAAGGCAGCCTAGACAGAACTTTCAGAACAGGCAGTCTTGGAACAACGAATCTAACAATAATGTAACATGTTACAACTGTAGGCAAAAAGGACATATCAAACCCAATTGTCTGTTACTAAAGCGAATCAATGGCAGAAATGAAAAATACAAGAAAGCACTTAAAACAGAAACCTGGAGTGATGCTGATAGTAATGATGAGTTTGCAAACATTTGCTTAGTGGCACGTTCCAATTCAGATTCAGATGCAAGTTATCATTCGGATTCAGATCAAGATAATGAGGTCAATAACTTCCAAATTCCTGCTAAAATATCCAAGTACATTGATGAGTTATGCTTTAGTCTGGAGTCATCTCTGAAAAGAATTTCTGAGCTTAAGAAGGTGAACTTGAGACTTCAGAAGCAAGAAAATGTTTGGTCTGAAAAATTTGAAAGTTTAAACAAAAGCCTAGCTGCTACAAAGGAGAAGTCAAATTCTCTTGAGAAGCAAGTTGTTTATCTTAAAGCAGACTTTTCAAATCTTTCAAAAAAGTTTTTAAATGGTTCTGAAAAGCTTGATAAACTTCTTTAAGTTCAAAGACCCTATTTTAATAAAGCCGGTATGGGTATGACCCTTGAAACCATTTCTTTAATCGATTTTCCTAAAGTAAAGGAAATGCTTGAACAAAAACCTTCAAAGGCAGTTTACAAAAATCATTTTCAAAGAGTTTTTGTAAAACCTATTGGAAGAAGTTCTTTGAAATGCTCCAACTGCAATTGTTCAAAACATCTTGAAAGAGATTGTCCCTTGTTGAAAAGATCAGTGAAGAAAGATTGGTTAAACTTTGCTTATACTAACTTTAAAGGACCCAAGAAAATCTGGGTACCAAAGAAAAAGTGAGTATTCTTCTTGTTAACAGGTTACCGCCAATAGCAAAATAAAGTGGTACCTGGATAGTGGTTGTTCAAGGCATATGATAGGTGATTCAAGCTGTTTTGTTGAGTTAGTCAAAACAGAAGGAGAGAAAGTCTCCTTTGGAGGAAAAAGCAAAGGGAAGATAGTTGGATGTGGAACTGTGCAGATTGGAAATCTGACTATCAAGGATGTTTCCTTGGTGAAAGGCTTGAACTATAATCTTATCAGTATTAGTCAGCTGTGTGATGCTGGTTATAAAATTCAATTTCAAGAAGGCATTTGCTATGGTTCTAGCAAGAAAACTTCGCAATCCTTCTCGGGTAAGCGTCATGGAAATATCTATCTACTCGATGTAAATCCAGATAGTTCGCGGTGTCTGTTATCTGTTTAGGATAAGATAAATCTGGGCATAGAAGACTTGGACATGCTAACATGAAGCAGATTGCCAAAATTCTTCCAAGAAGATTGTTTGTTGCCTTCCTAGTTTGGCATTCCAAAAGAACAATTCTTGTACATCATGTGTGTTGGGAAAATAAGTTAGAAGTTCTTACAAGTTGGTAAATCAAGTATCAACTAACCATGTTTTACAGTTTCTTCACATGGACTTGTTTGGACCTACTCGAACTCATAGTATTGGTGGCAAGACTTATTGTTTGGTAACTATTGATGATTACTTTCGGTTCACTTGGGTTTATTTCTTGGCAAGTAAGTCTGATGCTATTACTTACTTCTCTAAGTTTGCGAAGAAAGTTCAAAATGAGAAAGGTTATGCTATTTCACGAATTCATACTGATCATGGAAGAGAATTTGAGAACCAAGATTTTGCCAAGTTTTGTGATGATATAGGGATCTAACATGTGTTTGCATCTCCATATACGCCTAAACAAAATGGAGTTGTGGAAAGTAAGAACATGTCATTATAAGAGATGCCTAGAACTCTGCTGATAGAGAGTTACATGCCTTCTCAATTATGGGCTGAAGCTGTATCTACTGCTTGTTATATCATTAATATAGTTTATCTCAGGCCTCTCTTGGAGAAGACACCTTATGAGATCTACAAGGATAAGAAATCTATTATTTCTTACTTTCGTGTTTTTGGCTGCAATTGCTTTATACTGAAAAATCCTAATGACCACGTTGGTAAGTTTGATATGAAGTCAGATGAAGGAATCTTTCTTGGATACTCATTGACTAGCAAAGCTTATAGAGTTTTTAACAAAAGGATTCAAACTGTGGAAGAGTCGATGAATGTCAAATTTCATGAAGATGCTCAAATACATTCACTTCAACCATAGCTTAATATTCCAAATCATTCTCAAGACTTCTCAAACTTGAACTTACCTGAGGAAGCTCAACATCAAGAAAATGAAACTCTATCATATGAGTCCAGAAGAATTTTTCAGTCAAATTGAAAACATAAGTCTAATCATCCAATTGAACTTATCATTGGTGATCTAAATGAAGGAGTTCGAACAAGGGCACATAGACATGAAGAATCCAGTGCTGTAGCACTTGTGTTTGAAGTTGAACCAAAAGGTGTAGATGAAGCTCTATTGGATGAAAGCTGGATTGAGGCTATGCAAGATGAGCTCAGACAATTTGCAATCAATGATGTTTGGGAGTTAGTCAACTCTATGATTGGAGCCAAATGGGTGTTCAGAAATAAATTGGATGAGGAAGGCAAAGTTGTTAAAAACAAAGCCAGACTGGTAGCAAAAGGATACTCTTAGCAAGAAGGAATTGACTATGATGAAACTTATGCACCAGTGGCAAGGTTAAAAGCTATTCGATTATTGTTTGCCTTTACTTGTTATAAAAACTTCAGGTTGTTCCAAATGGATGTCAAGAGTGCATTCCTGAATGGTTTTATACAAGAGGAGGTGTATGCAAAGCAACCTCCTGGTTTTGAAGATCCGAAAAAGCTAGATCATGTGTACAAGTTGAAAAAGGCACTCTATAGTCTGAAACAAGCTCATAGAGCTTGGTATGAAAGGTTAGTAATTCTTACTTGAGAATGGCTTTGAGAAAGACAAAGTAGACATAATTTTGTGTGTCAAGACTACGGGCAAAGATTTTCTTTTAGTTCAAATATATGTTGATGATATTATCTTCGGTTCCTCAAATGAAACTCTCTACAAGAACTTTTCCAGAGCAATGCAGAATGAGTTCGAAATGAGTATGATGAGAAAGGTATCTTCATTCACCAAGAGAAGTATGCTAAGGAGATTGTGTCAAAATTTGGCTTGGAAAATTGCAAGAAGACAGAGATGCCCATGTCAGGTACTTTGAAACTTGATAAAGGCATCGATGGAAAACAAGTTGATAAGAGACTCTACAGGAGTATGATTGGATCTCTTTTATATCTAACAACATCTAGACCTGACATTTTCTTTAGTGTGTGTCTATGTGCTAGATATCAATCTAATCCTAAAGAGTCACATCTCAGTGTTGTTAAGAGGATCATAAAGTATGTGACAACTACTTCAAAGTTTGGATTATGGTATCCAAAGGTTGGAGACTTCACATTACTCGGATATTTAGATGCTGACTTAGTAGGCTACAAGTTAAACAGAAAGAGTACTTTAGGCACTTGCCAGGTGCTTGGTGAACGGCTTATCTCATGGTTGTCAAGAAAACAACACACAGTTGCTCTTTCAACAGCAGAGTCAGAGTATGTTGTTCTTGGAAGTTGCTGTTCGCAGATTTTATGGATGAAACAATAGCTGCGTGACTTCAAGATTTCAAGGTCATGCATCGAAATTAGGTATGATAGCACCAGTGCTATGGACTTAACAGAGAATCCTATTTTGCACTCTAGAGCCAAGCACATTGAAATTCGACATCACTTTATACGAGATCATGTGGAGAAAAAGGATGTCAGGGTCACATTCATTGATTCTAAGAATCAAATGACAGACATCTTTACAAAGGCTTTGGATAAGAATTCTTTCGAATTCATTCGGAGCAAGCTGAATATCTTATCTCCTAATGATTAAGCCTCAGATCATATCATGTTTCAGAAGTTATAGTACTTCAGATCTTACGATACGTTCAGATCTTACAATACTTCAGATCTTACAGTACTTCAGATCTTACAACCTTTAGAACTTACGATACTTCAAATCTTACAACGTTTAGATCTAAAGACACCTCAGATCTTACAAAGTTCAGATCTTACGACACCTCAGATCTTACAAACGTCTAAGACGGTCCAATTCTGGATATGCTATCATCTATGATATCTTATGACTCAGGACCATATGATATGATTTTTCCCACCATTCGTTCATAAGGTAACTTGTATCTTTATTTTTAGTATGTTAAGGGATGATCGTTACTTAGTGCATATTTACATGCCTATTTGAATCGTTGCGTGATATATGCATCCCTTGTTTGTTGAATCGTTGTTTTGGAAATTTTATTTTCCAAAATTATAGTTTTCTTTTGAATTTCGAAAGGCAATCTCTCACTCCTTAAACCGATTGGGATTCTGACTCTTCACTCAAAAGCTTCTTTTCGTCTGAAACCCTAGTAGATTGTTTTCTTCTCTCCTTGTTTACTCTTCCAAAATGTTTTCAACTTTCTACTCGACAAATAAAGATTTTGTCTACGACTGTCAATATGTCTATGTCAAGGAAGACTACAAGTTCAGCAGAAAAGAAGGTTGACCAAGCCAACGTCAGGATGACATTTGCTGATACTCATCAATCGAGTAGGCCTAGAATTCTCTCAACAACAACTCCATCAGAAAGACGCTTGGATAAAGGGAAGACAGTCGTGTTTGCACCAGTCCTGGCGAGGAATACAATAAACATTCCTCTTGAAAATTCTGATGATGATGATACTCTTACTGTTGCTGAATATATGTCTCGTCACTATGGGAAATCAATCATTGTTCGATATCCACATGACACGAGCAAGGAACAAGTTGAAGCTAAAAGGTTCGCTTTCAGAAAATGGACTGATCAAAGCAATATGGATAGCAACAAGACAGGGGGAGTTAGTACATCCTTTTCTACATATCAACATGCCAATGCTCGAACCTTCTATCATCTTCCTCAGACTATATATGCTGAAGCCCAAGCACAACCGAATCATTCTAATGAGTTCAAACAATTGCTTGGACTTATCCTTGGTTTAAAATCTCGTCAATCTGATTTGGAGCTTGAGTTATTGCAACATCATAATCACTTCAACCTGCAGATTCAGTCCTTTCACTCAATTGTTTAAGAATTTTTTCAGCAGTTGAACAAGAAAGTAGATGTTGATCAGTGAACTGAGACGATCCAGAAGCTAGAGCAGATAGTGCAGTCGTTGGACAATCTTCACTTTGTTTGAGTTCCCCTTCCCTCTTAAACTTTTTGATTATGACAAAAAGGGGGAGAAAGTGCAGATTTTGGTTGTTTTTATTTTCTTTTTTTTAACTGACTGGTTGAATGGATGGATGATTGATTGGTTGAATGAATGAATGAATCATTTGCGATGTTGATTGGTTACAATGTTGGGTGACAGGGATATTATTTATGCTATTTCTCTAAAGTTTTATTATGGCCTGTCGAGACTAACTGTTTGTCTTGTAGATGCAGATTATACAGAGAATATAATGTTTTATATTTGCTAGTGAGTTGTTATCTCACTTATGTGATACTATTTTTTGTCTAACTGTTGTGTTGCAGAATTTATCTTCAAAATCTGCAGGACCGTTTTGGCATCATAAAAAAGGGGGAGATTGTTAAAGGAAGATCTATTGATGATTTTGAAGATGATAGAACTCTATGACAATAGGAGAAAACTTCGTGATTTGACTTGGAGATGGCAGATCATGTATCATCTAGTAGATGTCAGATCTTTATCATCTGGAGAGACATCAGACTTGTATTGTTTGAAGGTAGCCAGATCTTTAACATCTGGAGAAGTCAGACGTGTATCGTCTGAGGTATCAAACACCTATCGTCTAGGAAGTCATATTTGGTAAAATCTAGGAAGTCGAAATTATGATGATTGTTTAAGTAAGATGATATTCTTACGACTCTAATACTCGTGGATTTTAGACAGCATACAAGATTGATAATTCTTAAGTTACGAAGTATATTATTGGCATATTGGATTTTTTGAAGATCGGGTAAATGTGGCAAATATTCACTTATGGAAACCAAGATCCTGATTGTATGGGTGACCAGGATTGACGGGCTCTTATTACTATCTGAAGATTGCTTGATATATTCCTGATTCTGTCCAACGGGTTGATTGGAAGAATTCCTTTGGAAAGTGCCAATGGTCGTATTGGCCTGAAGGAGTATTTAAGCGGGATATTTCAAATTGTTCAAGGAGATGCTGACAAGAGTATAATTCCAAAGTTTAGAGGTGCTCATTTACTGTGCACTTACATTGTAAACAAAGAGTGTTCCATATACTTGCTGTGAGAGCAAAAGACTTTGTGAAGTCTTAGAACAGATTTGTAACTCTTTTGATTCATAGTGGAATCCGGCCAATAGGCTGTCAGCCTGAGAGAGTGGACGTAGGCTTGAGTTAAGCCGAACAACTATAAACCTTGTGTCTTAATTTTCTCTCTTAACTCTCTATTTGTGCTTGTGGTTCTTCGTATATCACGCTTCACACGCTGTGAATTTCTTACTTCTGCAAAAGTTTTTAAAATCACCTATTCACCCCCCTCTAGGTGATCGCACTAGATCTTTCACATAGGAAGTCAGAATACTTCCAAGCTTTAACCGCGTTGAAAGCTTGCTTATTCGTTTCTCCATCGGATAGCAGAGCAGCTTCAGGAGCTTTCTCAGTCAAGAATCTTGCAAGATTCAACGTTGTTAGGTAAAATAACATCTTTTGTTGCCACATTTTAAAGTTTGAACCGTTGAACTTTTCAAGTTTCTTACCATGGTGAACAAAAACTGTAGCAGGGGCCTCGGATGATCTAGACAATTGGACCGCAACAGGGGCAACTTCTTTGGTGATGGAGGTAGCAACAATATCAACCACCACCTGGTTAGGGCGAACTCGGGCTTCGTTGAGGTCTTGGGTTCGATTCCCCGAGGAAGCGCCTATGATTTAAGTAGGAGGCCATGGCGATAGGTTGCTGTGCTAGTCTCCCCTGAGAAATAGTCGAGGTGCGCGCAAGCTGGCCCGGACATCTCAGTTTTTTTTTTTTTAAAAAAAACAATATCAACCACAGCTTTTCCAATATCAGTTTTTTAAGATTGTTGGATGATCTGCACAAATCTCCTTTGAAGCTGCTTCGAGATTGTTCTACGTACACAATTCAAAATGGTATCAATCCACTCGAACAAGATATATATGCACCACAGATGTCACGCCCCGATCTTTCAAGCACGCGACGGTCCCTAAATTTCTTATTCTTTTCCTTCGGTCTATGAGTGCGACATCCCAGGACTTGTTGCCATCCTTCTAGTCTCCAACGGAAGTGTGAATCTTTGCCTTGTCAACTCCCATACTCGTCTCCAAATTTCGATCTCCAATCATGTACCTAAAAAATGGTTACCACGACGGGTTGAGATATAAATATCTCAGTGAGTCAACCCCCTAACCCAAAACTAGGTCTGTCAATTGCCCTAGGGTCCCTAATCGCACCTCATGTCTCCTCAGTTACCCTAGACATAATCCAACCTCGCTCTCTATCCTGTCGCACTTGCTCTCCTCTAGTCTCTCTTTTCGCGCTGAGCCTATTCACGAGTCTACCAGAACCTAGTCGCTACTTGGCACTAAGCCCAATCATCTCACTAATCAAGATCTATTGCAATGATTAAATAAATTACACAAATAAATCAAAAATTAAATAAATTGCGCAATCAATAATTTAAGGCCGTCCACGATTGGCCTAAGACCTAGCTAGCCTTCCTGTCTCATCACCACATCGCAGTTCAACTTTCACTAATCGTCAATCCACCAGCCTCCAATTGGACTTTCTTCAACGTTCAATTTATACCTCGGCCCAATGGCCTTGTATTCGATCCCTCTAGTCGCTATCAAATTTTGGTACTCGGTACATGGCCATGATTGGCCTATTTCGCCAAATTAAAAATGGGTCCTTGTGACCTCATACTCGTTCCATCGCACCACACTTTCCTGACAACCTATACACAACGATAATAGGCCGATCTCAACCTCACTCTTAAATCATCTAATCCGCCACTCAAAATTTAGCCAAGCCCAAATCTCGACGATTAAGACTAATCAAGTGACCCAGGCAACTACTTAATTGCACAATTAAATAATGCGAAAAATTAAATAATTAAATACTGAAATTAAAATAAATAAATAAATACTAAAAATAAATAAATAAATAAATGCCGAAATTAAATAAATAAAATACGCAGCCAACGAGAGTGCATGAAACCGTTCGTACTAACCTCGCACCGTTCCTCTAAAACCTGATGTTACAATCGCGTCCAATTTTTCATCGATAAGCAATCCAATCACGCCATAAATCAACACAATTGCCCTAATAAATTACTAAGGCAATAAACATCCCTAATTAAGGTTTAGAAGGTTTACTCACCTCAAATTGCGTCTTCAAGCGACTGGTGGGGGTCCACGAATTTTCCCTATATTCTTTCCTTCCCTTTTCTTTTGTTTTTATTTCTCCTTTTTCCTTTTTCTTTCCTTTCTCCTTTTTCCTTTTTTTTCTCTCTTTTTTTCCTTTTTCTTTCATTTTCTTCTTTTTCTTTTTCTTTTTCTTTTCTTCTATTTTCTTCTTGGGCCGAGTTGGGCTGACTAGGGCCTACCAAGTTTGGGCTCAAGCTTCAAAGGGGAGACCCGCGCTTAGGGCCCCCGTGTTGGCGCCGGCGAGGATTCCGGTGAGTCTCCGACGACCCTCCGGCGAGACTCCGACGAGGGCGACTGTGGCAATTCTTGGCGGTGCTGACGTGGCCAAGTGCTCAGGTTCAGACGGTCTCTAGACTTTGGTCATTCTTAGACCTAGATGGTTTTCAGATTTTGGTTGTTCTTAGACTCAAATGGTTTGATGACTTTTGAGTCTGGTGTCAACTTCAAAACACCCCCACCATGATAATAAGGCAATCAACCCACCGTTACATAATTTGTAACAGTTTTGAGTTCTAAAACTTTAATCCAGAAGACAAAAAGTGGCTTGTTTCTAAGCCCACTTTCCGGGTTGCATTCGTGTACGCGGGTCATATGCTCACCCCCAAGTTCAAGTTCGTCAGGAACCGAATTTGCACCCCCTTGCGTGTGCGCGTGAGGCATAATGCTTGTGCTTTTAACGTTACCACTTCAAAGGAGTGTAACCACTTATAAAGCATTTCAAAGTCTTCTTCCTTTACAATGTGAGACTAGTACTTTTCACTTCCCACTTCCAACTCTTCTTGCTTTTCAATGTGGGACTTCCACTTCCTACTCAAGGGTGTTCTTTGAGAAATAATTTCTCATTCACCCATCCATATTTCCAACACAGATTTCATATGGCCAGTATCCTACTTCTACGTCCACATTGCTCAGCCCCCATCGTGTAGTAATATTATCCTGAAATACATCTTTAAAGATTAAAAGGCTCGAAAGTATCCAGTGTATATTTATCTAAAAGATTGTTCGATCACCCTCTTAACTTATATAAGCATGTCATATTATTGTCCACCATTGGTGAAAGTTGGTTGTTGCAGAGCACCCATAGCAATCTTGCTATTTGTTTGTACAAATCCATCGCATTCGAGATTGTAGCAACCAGTTTGCCTATAGCCACTACTCTAGAGTCCACCCAAGAAACGATATGTTTGTGAAAGTTTGGTGAATTGTAAGTGGACAAAACAATTAAGAAGTCACTTCTTACTTATTATTATGTTTTTTCCAAAAAATAAAAATAAACAATAAAGAAGTCACCATCCACTTTGCGAAAATCTTCGGATAACTTCTCGGATAGGAAGATTTACTTACCTATCTTAAAAACACAAATCACTTATCTTCTATATCCAAACAAATTTAGAACACCAATCATGCTAACCTTCAGATTCGATCACTATAAATTCTTATCATCCACCCGACCACCATGGTGTTTAAGCTCTCATGGCCACCTGCAGCGAGCCAAATTTGAGAGTTGCTGACTACTGTATCCATTACTTTAGGATTCCACACATTAATTGGTCCCTGAGCTCCTACGTATTTGCCACTTGCCAATGATATTATAGCATGCTGACCAATGCCCATTAAACTCATAAGGAAGTGAAACTTGAGGATCAATGCATAAATGCAATTGAAAATAAATGGCATAGTAAGTCATTGTCATGTATTTGCACATACTTCATATATACGTTCTACATTGAATTCATTCCTGCTCATATTGAACCCCTTCAAGAGTGGACTCAATGGGGTAACATGATGATTGGTGTGTTTTTGCGGTCATAAGATGGGGACCGTTCCTTTGGGGTAGAAATATTTGTCGGAGTGCACCATGCACATATCCTGCTCCATTCCCTCTTCGATTTGAGCTTGGTTTCACCTATTCGCAAAATGTGCCAGCTTTAGCGATTGTTAGATAAGGTGAGCGAGCATACATGAGATCACATAATAATACTTTTGATGTAGAACAACCTGAATTTTTTAGACATATGGTAGTATTGAAACAGCTCTGTAATGGCCCTCATCATTAAGATACTTATACCGTCGTCACTGCACTTATTCATTTCTACTCTTAACTGCAAATTTTGCATGGGCGGCATAAGACAAAATGCTGGTGCAAGTTACGGGTGAAAAAATATGAGGGGATAACAACCTCTATGATATGATTCTTGAGAAGCGGATGATTTAAAGCGAGTTGCTTGAAGATGTCAACACAATCGATCACTCCATTTAAGTATTCAAATGATACAAATGATTATTTTTAAAAAATGTAATTTTAAATCATTTGTTTTTTGTATCATTTTTAGTAAATTATACAATTAATGACGTGGCTCACAAACTAAAGTATTGGATAGCTTTTTTTCCCACTTGTGTCAGATTGGAGAAAATATTCAGTGGTTAGTGAGCTACTCCCATCCAATAAGAAATTGACACGTGTCCGACGACATGGAATAAAAAAAATAGAAAAATAATTCTTCTTCTTCTTCCTCCTCCTTCCTCTTATGCAGATCTAGTCCATGGCTGCCGTCGTCGGGGACGTGCCGAGGGAATCGGAGCCGGGGTCGAGGTGGAAGGAGGCGGAGAGGAGGGCGGAGCTAAGGGAGGAGAGTGCGAAGACGGCAAACGAGGGTGAGATTCCGTACCGGAATCTGGATGGTGGGAATGATATAAAAATAACAAATATGATGTTTGTAGAGATAATATCCATAAGTACTTTAGTTATTGCATCTGTTAGAAGTCACTATACACTCCAATGTTAGAAATTCACCCCAAATTCTGGATGGAGTGCAAATACAAATAAACATTCCTTAAGAAAGGACAAATTTGAATGTGGTATAAGAGATCGATTTTCCTTATTTGCAGATTGGATTAAGCTCGGTCCCAAAAATAAATCCAAAATCATTTTGTACAATGCTCAAAAGCATAAAATTTAAGGGGGGCAATTTTTAATGAAGAAAAAATGACATATGATGTAAAAGTGAGAGAGAAATTGCACCTTTGAATACAAAATCACCTGCATTATTGCAATCAGCTAATGATGCGTTTGGTAACATCTCTATTCCTGATAATAATTTTTGGTTATAGAAATATTATTTTTCTATTTTTATTTCATAGACGAGTTTCTGAGTGAAAGAACGCATTTAATATGACTCTAATTTTTTTAACATTCTATAGTATTTTTGAATATTTTCTTTTATTTTTTTTCTATTTTCTTTAGTCTGTGACCGGTCAGAAACCTGGGCCGATGAGGTCAACCTCACCGGCCTCGCCTTGTCGTGAATGCCGGTCATACAAAATCATATCCTCATGAGCGACAAAACGACATGGGGACCAGGAGGAGATCAAGCAAAGCGACAACTACAAAATATATAATTTAAAGATTGTTAAAGATAACCTCATCGTGAAATTGTGTCCACACGAAGCATTTCTGCACGTTACCCAATCGCCTTCACGCTGGAGAAAAAAGAATCAACTTTCCATGCACAAAAGTCAAATTTAGACAGTAATGAATGCATAATGGCTTGACTATTAGATCATCGAACGGGATGACTCACATTGTTATATTCAACTGAAAATAAAACGAATAAAAAGACCCTCTTTGCATTACGATAGTGCCGCACTTGCCAAATTTACAAAGAGTTACAAAGTTTCATTGAGAATAAGCGCAAAAAAATGGATTTTCTGAAATAATGGCGTTTTACGATGATTATGGCCATTTATCATGAAAAAGAAGCAATCTCCATAAATTTTTGGATATTTCGTTAATTATGATGATTTACACAGAGATACAACGTCGTAATTTCGAGCAACATCCATAGATAGATTTTTCTTTTCAATAAAACTATTCAGACAGGGTCGTGATAGTCCATCATAAATAGGGATAAAAAAATTGGAGGAAACAGCGCAATTTGTATTATTTTCTTTTGATTTTGATGCTCTGCAAAGGTTCATGGTAATACGTCATAATCATGAACAAAATGTCTTAAATTTGAAATTTTTTAGTAATGACGGTTTTCATAGGTTTATGATGTTCCCCACGTACCCAAGAGCCAGGAATCTATTTAAATTACTACAGTTAACAAATCACAAAGGTTTACCAGCAATCCCTGTGGAGTATGACATAGTAAAACGTTATTGAACTTTACTATTACCGCATCGGCCCAAATTCAAAGGCCAATATCCTTCGGTCTCAATTTGACGGCTGAAAATTGCGGGATAGGTTGCAGCTTTGAAACTTAGAATCGTAAGTGACCTTTGATGGTATCTAATGGAATGGTGATGCAGGAAGCAGTTGCAACCGCAATGATTCCTCCAGCAGCTTAACTAACAAGGAGTTGGTCCACAAACACGATTAAATAGAAAAAAAATGAGAAATGAAAATCAAGACATGAGATTTATTCCATTGACCCTTAGATTAAGGTTATCTTCATAGATAATTTCATTATAATTAACACATTGCATATCCTTATTACAATTTTCAATTACAAAAGAGAGATATTATATATAGGCTCTAGATCATTCAATAGCTATTATCGATAAAATATGAACTAAAACTATAAAAGTGTTGCTACCCCTAAACCTTAGAAAAGGATCACTTGCCCTAATGACAAATGACCATTTTCCCTCCACGATTATGGTTTAATCCAAAAACTCCTTATTTAATGTGAAAAGCCTCCCCTATTGAATTTTCTGACCCTCTTGATCCGCCGACCCCCTGATATGGGGTCAGGGATCCGGATCCCTAAACCTCCAGTGGGCGAACTTCGAACTTCGAACTTCAGCCTGCTCACCGAAGAATAGGACTCCCACGCCTTCTTGTCATGAAGAGTATGAATAGTCACTCGAAAGCGCCGTCATCCAACTAATAGGTGGAGCTTCCCAAGGCTCTGCCTGTGACCTAAAAAGCCTGAAAACTCGCGATGCCAAAGATTACTTAATGCAAAACCAATACAATAGAATTTCTGGAAGTCATATGACATTATGACATCTGGTCTCATGTTACACGAGTCCCGTTTTCACATATCCTATTGCTCCTATGAAATAACAGAATACTTCATGGAATCATCATATCTCGTTTGAGAACAGAGCACTTGAGAGAGGAGGTTAAGATTGTTAGGAAATCGCGTGTTGAATCCACAAAAAATTCGGACATAATATAATAATAAAGAAAATAAAATTAGAAGAACACACCAGAAAATTTGTTACTGAAATTCACCCAAATTGAGCTACGTCTCTGCGTAGAGGTACTCGGTGAATCCACTAAACTTCGAAGAAAGGTGAATACAACGACGATCTTCTCTCAAGATCAAGGCACAAAGAGATTGAAAATCTTCACAAAGAAAAAATATCTCTTTTTTTCTTCTCTCTTTTTCTTTTTCTCTCTATTTTGTTTTTAACGACTTGACGGCTATCGTCTAACTATCTCTAATAGTCTTGCTTTTAACCTAAAAGTAAATCTATAGAAAAGACAAAAAAACCCTTACAAAATATTTGGCTTCCTTCATCTGCCAACAAAGATCGCGTATGGAGAAGACAACATAGGTAGAAATGAGGAAACTTTTAAAAATCTTATGGTGAAAATATGTATGGCAAAAAATAACAAAGCTTTTATTATCTATTGCAATTAGAGGGCGTAAAAGCAAGTTACAAGATGTCCTGACGTTCTTTGAACATTTTGTCTCTTGTTGTGCCAAGATGGCCATGAAGTATTGTCCTTTTTCACCAATAAAAGGATAGAAACATTGTCGCGACCTCCCCGAAGATGCACCACCTAAGGTTTGTTAATGGATTACTAAGTCTAATCTAGCTTGAGCTCTCCCAAGCTCATACTAATTCGCAACTTAAGTGTCAATTCTTAACATGCAAATTGATTTTAATTGGAGTCGGCACATATTATTTATGGTAGGTCGATTAGAAAGCCATATAAAGCACCGAGAGTTGTACTTTACCCCTATGAACCAGAGATTATGAATTCGGGGACTTGAGTATATTTTTATTTATTTTTAAAAAAAAATTTGCAGGTGGCTTGAATTGATTTTAACTTTATTCCTAATATGCATGGTGATCACGCGGGTGCACAAACATTTATGAGAATGCTTAATAAAACAAAACAATAAACAAATATGATCTAACAAAACAAGTCAAAAGATTTTTTTTGGTTTTATTATCCTAACATGCAAATTCACTACATATGTAGGAATGAAATTTTAAACATTTTTTTGGGTTTTCACTTTTTAAATGCAAAAACTATTCTAATATGTGATACTTATAATAAAAATCTAACCCTAAATGTGACTAACCTAATATGTTATGCAATTCTAAATTAAACTAATAAACGTAACATGCAACTCAACTGTACTAATTGAAGACATAAAATTATCTAAATGACACGTGAATGCTTTTTTTTTTATGTCTTTCCATTTATTAATCAAAATTCGAAATTAGATAAATGCCTAAATCAAACATGCTGCTAACTTAATGTAAGAACATTTTTTCTAATAAAAGTTAAAATTAAATGACCTAATATGATTATGAATTCTAACCTAATATGACATGCTAATGATATTTTTTAGGCATTTTTATTAACAAATGAAAATTCGAAATTAAATAATCAAATAAAATATGAAATCTAATCTACTTGACCCTAGACTTCTAAATGTATTTATTCTAACATGATATGCAATTTTTATAACATAAACATGCAATTTCTAGATGACGTGGCATGAGATTTACGCGCCTAATCTCTATATGACATGCAATTCCTAATATGCAAATTATGTGGCATGCGCATGACATGACCTATACTATAAACATGCATATGCTTCCTATTTTAATTTTTATGTTAAGATTCGAAATAAAGTAAATACCCTATTTAGGCATGCACAGAAGAAACTAGTTTGCTCTAAGATTATATTTTTATGTTTTTTTTTATAAAATTCGGAATTAAAAGATGCTATAAATAAACTATTAAACTAAAGAAACAAACCTAATCAAATCCAAAGGGAAGATTACAATATCCGAAAAAATAATTTGTCGTCTCGCGGTTTAAAACGGATGTACCAATCTTAAAAGAACATTTATCCGACTTCTAAAAGAAATCTAAAATAATCAGAAAAATGATCTGTCATCTCACAGACCAAATTTGGGATTATATTAGACTTCAAACAATTAGATTCTAAAGGGTAACGCCTAAAAAACAAAATTCACATTAGTCCGAATTAAGAAATAACATCAAAATCTTAATTGAATTAAGGAGTTACCTGATTTGAATTGGCGATTTTTGAATCGAAACAAATGACAAGGTTCACGAACAGCAACTACGGTGCTCGTCAATGAGGGTGTTCGCACTAGTGAGTTAGCGGATCTCGTGGCAAGGGCATTCTCTTCAATGCTTTGATGTGAGCAACGGTGAAATTGCTAGGTTGATAACAATCAACGGTGGCCGCTGCACAACTTGATGGTTTGGTGGGGGACTTGCGACAGACGGCCAATGTCAATGATGAATCACGAACAGGAGTAATCTCATGGACGCCATGGCAATGAGTAGTAGCGAGGGTCGCTCAAGTGTAGCAATTTTGGGGACCTCGGCTTTGGATTATGCAAAGCACTAGAATTCCTTTTCTAGGCCTCCAGCGATTCTTCACTGGTGGAACAACTTCAGCTTTAACCTTTCCAATCTTCCCTTCGGTGGAATAACCTTGAAACTCTTCAGTTTTGATTTTTTTATTGCTAGTCCACCGCTTGACTTTTGCTTCCCTTGCTTTCTCTCCCTTTGTCTCCTCCTTTATTTGTTGCTCTTCTTTGATTTTTGCTCCCCCAGACGCGGCTCAGAAGACGAAGACCTGCTCGTCTCACTCTCTCGTCTCCTTCGCTCCCCTTTTTTAATCGTTCACGCACGACTCCCTCAAAGGAACCTTTTTTTTTTTTTGCTTTTCTTTCTTCTGTTTTGCCGATCGTAGCCGAATGCCTCCCTATCTCCACTCGTCTCTCTCCTTTCTCACTGATTTTTCTCACGGACGACTCACACTTTCTGATTTTCTCACCGATCGTCTTTTTTCTCCCCTTTCTCACGAGCTCACCCCCTCTCTATTTATAATGATCTAGAGATAATAACCCAAAATCTTTAAAATTAGACGTGAGGTAATTTCAAAATTTGATTTCCGATAGAGTATATATCCGTCCCTTATCCATAGCACATCCACTTGTCAATTTTGAAATGTTATTATCCATTCGCACAACCACCCTTATCTCTCCATGTGCATATCTTAATTTCTCATTTAAATTTGAACCTTAGTCTTTTAGAAGCTTTTTTTATCACATGTACGAAGGCACGTGGTAAGATTATGCTTAAACTATGTGATGCAAATAATATTTATTATTCAGGGGTCGGACTAACCCCTAATTTTTTATGCAATTAATTTTAGTCAAAATTTAGGTGTCAACAAACATACATTTGATTCTTTGAAGAAGACCACATTAAGAAATATGTAATGCCACCTCAGTATATAAGAATAGAAATAGTAATAAGGAAGAATGTAAAACTAGGAGAGAGAGCAAAAACATGAAATGTAAATACTACAAGGAAGGTGTAGTATTAGGGCGCGTTTGGTAACCATTTTCATTCTCAGTTGCTCGTCCCTGGACGAGTTTGGGATGAGAAACTTGTTTGGTAAATTCTCATTCTCATTTTGCTCCCGGGATGAAAAAATTGCTGGGGATGGGTTTGGGATGAGAAATAAGAACCAATTTTTTTCTATTTCTAGGATGAGAATGAACAGTACCAACAAATAAGCTAATTTTTTATTATTCTTATCTCTTGTCGCCGCCACCAGTCACCGGCCATCGTTGCTGCCGTCGGTTGCCGATCCTAGGTCGTCGGTCGCCAGACGCCGGTCGTCAGTCACCGGACACCGTTCGCCGGCCACCACATTTTGTTTATTTTTCTATTCTTAGGATGAGAAATTTTGTACAATTACCAAGCGCATTTTTATTATTTTTCTATTCCTAAGACAAAAATTTTGTTCAATTACCAAACACGTTTCTCTTCCCAAAAACTCATTCAAGAACCATATTTTAAAAAAAAACTCATTAAAAAAACTATTTCTGGGACAAAAATGGTTACCAAACGCAACCTTAGAGTCCTCGGAACCACTCTTCAGGATTGAAGAAGATGGGTAACTACACTTGACAAATTATTGTGGTTGGATAAGGTGTCATAAGAGGACCTTCTTATAGTGTATTCTTTAAAGCTAAAGTAACAAATCTCTACTATTTCAATCTTGTTCTTCTAAACACGTCAAGATCCAAACTATACCCCTTCATAACAATAACATTTGTTATAATAGTATAGATGAAAGCTAAGGGCGCGCATGATACAATTTCTGACTAGAAATTGGGTTCTGGAGTCTATTTCTGTTCCATAATGAGTTTTTTAGAGAAAAATGTGTTTGACAAAGACAAATAATTTATATTCCAGAAATAAAAATCCATTTAATAGGAAATTTTTTTTTATATATTTATATTTCATTTTAAAATATATTTTTCATTTTTATTGTCATGTCATTCCATATTCACTTTAGACGCGTTGATTTCCTCATTGAAGTGGTACTTGATAAAAAATAAATAAATTTCAACATAAAATAATCCTATTAGGAAGTACATTATAAAAGTCAAGATGGAGAGACAAGATGGAAGATTGTGATAAGGTAGCATCAATTGTGTGTATGATGTGTAATTAAGTAAGAGAAACAATTTATTGATTTTTTATTCTAGAACATAAACTACAAATTTTATGTTTCTAATTTCTTAGCCAAAACTATTTTTGGAATTAAAATCTATTCTCAAAATAGAAAAAGAAATTTTTCTACCAAATGAATTTATGTTCCAAATTGAGTTCTGGAACAAAAATTTCATTTTGACATAGAAATTGGCTCTTATTATGCATGCCCTAAATATCATGCTCTTGTGGAGACAACATAGAATTTGCGATTGTCACAAGAAGACATGGGTGTCCATCATAGTAGCTAGGCGGCGGGTGGGGTGGGGTGGAGAATTACAAAAAGGTTCTAAGCCCAAACCTTTTAATTGTGTCAATTTAATATTAAATCTTTTTCATACTTAGTCAATTGAGTCAATCCATCCAATTTTGGACATAAATGGATGGTAGGATTGCTAGTAGTGTTACATAGGATGACATGCATTTACTTGGATGTTTTTTAATAAATTTTTTTCATTTTTTCTTTTCTAATTGGTTTGAGGGTCGGCAAACCCTTGCTGATCATAGATGAGGGCTGGCAACCCTCGCCGACACCAGGTGAGACGTGATGCCCACTCCAAGGCCAAAGTGAGGATGTGACACCCTGAAAGGTCTAGGCAAAGTAAAGTCGATGCAGCCGTTGTTGGGTGGCAACGGTTGCAACACCTTCGCCAAATGCTACCAAGGGCAACTTGATCGTTGCTTGAGGTTGGCGACCCTTGTTGGTCCTCAAGCCAAAAATAAAATTTAAGAAAAAAACCAACTAATTTTATTAAAATTGTTAGAAAATGTCCAGGTCACCATTGACGTGTGGATTGCCAACATCCACATCATCAATGTTCTGTTAAAATTAGCTGAATCGACTTAATTGCTAAATAGTGAAAATGTTTACCGCTAAATTGTCTCAATTGAAAATTTTAACACTAAATTGGTGCAAATACAATAAGTTTAGGTCCTCTGAGGGTCAACTGAAAATTTAATACTACTTCATAGAGAAAGATCAATTGTAATTAAATGACTTTAAGTTACTAATATTTGCATAATTGACCGTAAATTTTAAAAGTTCTTTTAATTAGGTTCTTGGAGGGTCAAATTGCACAAAATACTTTCTTAATTACAGCAGCTTGCGGATGTTTAGGACATTTCATCGTGACTAAAGAACAAAACATCATATCTTCAGAAAGTTCTTTCGGGGACTACGATTTACAAAATTGAACGTCGGTCTATAATGACTAAGAAAAAAACACAGTAAATTTGGGTATTGTTAAACTGTGACAATTAAGAAAGAGCAACAAAGTTTCATCATAATTTAGAGTAAAATATCTCAAATTTGGGTAATTTAAGTTAGAACCTTTTATAAAGGTTTTCAATTGTTCATCGAACCAATGAACAAAACATCGTAAATTTTAAAATTTTTGAGTCGTGACAATTTACAAAAATTTATGACATCCCGTCATAAAGAAGAGCAAAGCATCATAATTCTTGATTTTGTTTTGGTAAAAAATACGACAGTTTACAAATGTTTACGCTATTATGCTATAACCAGGAGCCAAACATCATTAATTTGGAATTTTTCTTGGTGCCACCGGGTTTGTAATGACTAAGGATAGGACACCGTATAATTGGATTCTTTTAATTATGATAATTTACCAAGTGTTATGACATTGCTTCGTGACTAAGTGCAAAAAATCACAAGTTTACAAACATTTACGACCGTCTGTCATGAATATAATAAATTATCGTAAATTTATTATTTTTTTAAGATGATTTACAAAGGTTTATGATGCCCTTACAAGAGCAAAATGTCATAGATTAGGATTCTTGTCAATTACAACTATTTATGAAAAGTTATGTTGGTTCGTCATAAACAAGGACAAAACATCATAATTGTGTATTTTTTTTCTTTCCAATTGCAACGCATTACGAAAGTAACCATGAACAAAATGCTGCAAAAATATTAATTTTTTGTAATTATGACAATTCCCCAAGATCTCGACATTTTATCGCAACCTAAAACTTAACATTATGATTTTAAGTACTTTAAACAACGACGGCTTACAGGTTTGCAACAATCCTTGTAAATAAAAATATAACCTCATAAAACTTTATAGATTTTGATTTTTGCCGTGCCATGACGTTAGTATTGTAGAGCATTGGTGCCCTTTTCCAGAAACGGATTAGGTGCAGTACTGCACTTTTGTTAAAAAAAGAAGAAAATAAAAAACCTCTCCTCCTATTTAATGGGAGCCGTCCGATCTGGAATTGGATGGCTCTCAAGGCCCGCCTTATCAAGTCACCTACTTTCACGATAGGTGATCCGAGTCCTCCTTTTCCTAAGGCTTAAAGCATTGTAGATTCCCCTTTTAGTGTCCGGTTAAGCATTGGTGGATTTATCCCGTGTACGATACACAAAATGGACGTCAACCTACTACGCAGCTTGTTTTGATGGGACGTAGAGGCTGCTGATATGTGAAGCTTCTTCATCGCAGTACCGTCCAAGCTCTGAGGCTGCTATCGCAGTACCGTTCAAACCGCTAGCTGGTGCTTGGACTTGCCCGTTCCAACCCTTCGAATGATCCAAACTGGGAAGACTTGCCACGACAAATCAATCTCTCCGTGGAATATCCGTGGCTTTGGATTCCGGAACGAGTCCGCGACGTTCGCCCCCGGGAAGATGACGAAGTAGAAATTTGGAAGGGCGTGATGTGGAAAACGCATGGTGGTGGTCCCTCGAGGGAGAGCATTATTGCATGGGACCCGGCGGTCATACCACTGAGCAGGCGACCTTTCTAAGCAATTACGCGTTTCACGAAAAGCGCACCCGAAAGGGTCCAAATCCCATTGTCCGTTTTTCTTTGTGATGGGCAAAGGGCTGGTCTTCTCTTCCGCACTCGCTTGCTAATTTCCCCCGTGATTAAATCTGGTTCATCTCCAAGATTCCGCACTCCTTGTGAACTTCTTCTGATCGACTCAACTGCCGCTACCCTATCTGCCATCAAGCGGCGAGATTAGAAGATGAAACCCCCACTTCTATTATTCCTCTTCATCTCCGTCTCGCTCAAAGCACTCACGGTCTGGGCCGCCGGCGACAACCTCCATGCATACTCGCCGACTGATAATATTGCCGTCGACTGCGGCTCCTCCAGCAGCTCCACTGTAAGAAACCGGACTTGGATCGGAGACGCCAGCCACGGTTCGGACTACTCTCCGATTGATAAAACTCATTCCTCTGTCATTGCAACGGCAAACAGTTCATCCTCCAGCAAGACCGGCGAAACCCCATTCCTCACCGCTCGCCTCTCCCGCTCCGAGTTCGCCTACACCTTCCACGTCACCGCCGGGCCCAGATTCGTTCGCCTCCACTTCTTCCCTTCTGATTACCCCGACTTCCGCCGTGCCGACTCTCTCTTCTCGGTCGAGGCCGCTGGCTACACGCTGCTCCGCAACTTCAGCGCTTCTCTGTTTGCCGATTTAATTACCCGCTCACCGAGCTTCTTTAAAGAGTTCTGCTTAACTGTGAGAGAGGACCAGATATTGAACATAACGTTCACTCCAACACCTGGTAATTCAGACGCGTATGCTTTCGTGAATGGAATCGAAGTCATTTCCATGCCCGAAAGTCTCTACTACAACACGGTTGTCGACTCCAGCGAGGGAATTAAGTTGGCAGGTCAGGAGGCGCCATACACCTTCAGAACCTCTGATGCGCTCGAAGCGGTGAAGCGCTTGAACGTCGGAGGACAGTTTATTAATGCAGATGGTGACACGGGAATGTGCAGGACCTGGGAAGAAGATGGCGCCTATGTGACTTCTTTGAACAAGGGAGTTTTACCCGTTAACACATCTATCCTTCTCAATTACAATGACCAAGCGCCAAATTACACGGCTCCAGATAGCGTGTATAGAACAGCAAGGACTATGGGAAAGGACAAGAGAAAAAATCTGAGCTACAACCTCACGTGGTCTGTCGAGGTGGATACAAACTTCTACTACTTGATCCGGTTACACTTCTGTGAATTCCAGATAGAGATAAATAACCTCACAGACAGGGCTTTCGAGATTTTCATAGATTCACAACTGGTCGAGAATCATGCGGACATCATTGCATGGAGCGGGAAGGGCGTGCCCATCTATAGAGATTATGCAGCATCCGTGTTTGACGACCAAAAGAAAAGAACCAACCTCTCGGTCGCGGTGGGCGCGCTCCCAGATGGTGACACCCTTTACTCTGATGCCATCTTGAATGGCCTCGAGATATTCAAGATCAACGATCCACACGGGAATCTCGCCGGGTTGAACCCAGATCCAATCCCAGATAATCGCACAGAGCTTCCACCGCCGAGCAAAGAATCGTCGAACCTCAGCAAAACAGCAAAGATGGCCATTGTTGCTGGCGTAGCTTCGGGCTTCACCGTGCTCTCTCTCCTGGCTTTCTTCCTTTACCGGCGACGAAACAGAGCGAAGGATTCGACCTCGACCGACGGCACCTCAGGGTGGGGCCCGGTCTCCTACGCGACGACCAAGTCAACAAAGACCCAGGGGTCGTCCCTGCCGTCGGATCTGTGCCGCCACTTCTCGCTGGCGGAGATCAGAGCGGCCACGAACAACTTCGACGAGGTGTTTATTATCGGTGTGGGCGGGTTCGGCAACGTGTACAAGAGCTATGTCGACGGGGGTACCACCCAGGTGGCGATCAAGCGGCTGAACCCGGGGTCGCAGCAGGGCCTCCACGAGTTCATGACCGAGATCGAGATGCTCTCGCAGCTCCGGCACCTCCACCTGGTCTCCCTGATCGGTTTCTGCAACGACGCGGGAGAGATGATCCTGGTCTACGACTACATGGCGCGCGGGACCCTCCGTGACCATCTCTACAACACCGACAATCCCTCCCTCCCCTGGAAGCAGCGTCTCGAGATCTGCATGGGCGCCGCGCGTGGGCTGCACTACCTCCACACCGGTGCCAAGCACACCATCATACACCGCGACATGAAGACCACCAACATCCTGCTCGATGAGAAGTGGGTCGCCAAGGTGTCCGACTTCGGGCTCTCGAAGGTCGGGCCCACGTCTGTGTCCAAGGCCCACGTCAGCACGGTCGTGAAGGGCACCTTCGGCTACCTGGACCCGGAATACTACAGGCGCCAGCAGCTGACTGACAAGTCCGACGTCTACTCCTTCGGGGTGGTGCTGTTCGAGGTGCTATGTGCAAGGCCCGCCGTGAACCGGACGGCCCAGAAGAAGCAGATCAGCCTGGCCGCCTGGGCCCAGAGCTGCTGTAAGAACGGCACCATCGACAAGATCGTGGACCCGCACCTGAAGGGGGCGATCACACCCGAGTGCCTCAATAAGTTCTGCGAGATCGCGATGAGCTGCTTGCAGGACGAGGGAACCAAGCGGCCATCCATGAACGACGTTGTGTGGGGTCTCGAGTTCGCACTGCAGCTACAGGTGAGCGCGGAGCAGGGGATAATAGACCATGTGAGTGCGTTCGTGCACGACGGCGACAACAACGACGATGACGCGGCTCCGATTGTAGGCACCCTGATGGGCCGCAGTGATGAGGTGTTCAGCACTAGCAATAGTGGTAGTGGGAAGGGCAGTGGGGCAGCAGCGACAACGACGAGTAGCGATGACGTTTATGATGAGAGCACGACTAGTTATGATTCGGAGAAGTTGCTGACTGGGGCTGTCTTCTCTGAGATTATGAATCCCAAAGCTCGTTGAGAGAAAAGGCATTCAAGTTTCCAACTGTTCCGGCTTTTTTCTTGTACTTGAAATATGGCAAGGTTTTGCTACAAACATGAAATAGGGCTTATTCTTTTTCTGCTTTAGGACAATAATTGTAACTTCCCGCACGTATAAGTTTGTGTATTTTCCTCTGCAAAAGGGAAAAAAAAACTAGTCATTAGGATTGTACTCAAATTCTGATTGATGTTAGATAGTCTCACAGATGATAATTGAGGAATATCAAGTGATTCCCAGTATTGAAGTCCTGTAATTAGGCTTGCCTTGAGATCAGTCCACATGCAAGCGTTCGCCATTCTAGAAGATTTGCCGACTTGACGCTCCAAGAATAATCATCTAACAGATGGAAACGATCATCCATCGACTTCCACGGAAGTTTTGTCTTAATCTTGATCTTTTCGGCGGCAAACATAGATGTAATATGCTAAAAAGGGCAACCCAGTTTCAGATGCTGTAATTCAGCAGTATTTTTCGTTTGTACATTGCTCGAGGAAGAGTTATAGAAGAGAGAATCCCCGGGAACTTAGGTACGAGATAGATGAATTCAAATTTGAACATTGACTTTTCTAACGGACAAGAACTAGATTTATGCGAAATATAGTACTATATGAATCATAGCTCCAGATTTTATCATTCCTCGCTGTAATAATATCTCGTGAAAATTTCAAATTATACAGAGCTCTACGAAGATAACACAGATGAAACAGAATCTAGTTAAGAGTCTACATAGGAAGGACAGCCGACCCACGTCAGAGAAACCACCTACATTGCGGCTTTAATATGTGAAGCAAACGGCATTAGGGGCATGCCATGAAGTAACATCGATCATCGATCATTATCAAAAATTGAAAAACGAAAAAGAAAAGAATAGGCTAGGCAAAAGAATCTCGAGATAATTGAAAAGAAAAAAAATAATCTTGTTGTTTAGATATCAATTTAGTCATAAACATTTTAATAGTTTGTTAATTTAATCATTCTTACCAATTTTAACAGAAAACTGCTAACATAGATGCTTTCATCTTACATGGCACGACCAATAGACCGTTGATGCCAACATAGATAATTTTGGCTCATTTTTGTATTTTTTTTAATGTGGCCTGATAGTGGCCCTCGTTGGTAGGGGAGAGGGCCCGCAAGCCCTCTTCCACAATAGTCAAGGCCCTATCGACCCTTGCAGGTCCCAATAAAAAACAAAAATGTATTTGAAAATTTCAGAAAAATTATTTAAAAATTATAAATATTATCAACGTTAGTGCCGACTATGGTACATAGGACGATCGATATCCACGTTAATGATTTTAAGATAAAATTGATCAAACGAACTAAATTGGAAGGTTGTCAAAAGTTTAGCACTAAATTCACCAAATTAAAATATTTAAAACTAAATTATGATTTGTACAATAGGTTTTATGACTTTATTTATAATTTCTTCAAAGAATCTCGGCCAGTCATCTAGGCATTCACAAAAAGCAGAAGAAATTCATGGAGATATAGAAAATTTCAACCCCCAAGTGGAATTGAGGGGAAAGGCCCTAATTTAACAGTTTTTTTATTGCTTCTTGTTTTTACACAAGCTACTCCTAATCCCAAGCGCTCAGTACAAACAACAATATAAATGGTCGGACTGGGGATGATTCATAATTTGTTAAAGGGCTGTTCGGGAGAGACAAGAAAGGAATAAAAACCACTTGCACAATAAAAACTATTTCAAGAGACAGGCTAAAAGATACATTGGGTAGTGACTTTGATTTTCCATGGGTTGGCCAGGGGCAAGCACCGTCAACTAGATCAAATTTGATAGATGTGGATGAATTGGACATGCTTATTTAGAGGAGACATTAAAAGTTAGAACTATTATATTGGACCAAAATATTATATGGAAAGCCCAAAGCCCTATCCCTCAGCCCACCTTCATTTGTCTTCACAGATGACACGAGTTAAAACCATTGAAGCCATCGAACAAACTGAGGAAAATAGGAGAAGCTCGTCCGTGAAAAGGGAAAAGGAGAAAAGCAATAATGACATAAATAGTGTTTAAATCTTGGCTTAATGTTTAATTCATTTAATGCTGAAGGATATAGTGCAATCACCTAGAAGGGGTGAATATGTGATTTTAAAAACTTTTGCGAAAGTATGAAATACACAGAGTGTGAAGCGTGATATATGAGTGATATACGAAGAACTATAAGCACAAACAGAGAGTTAAGAAAGTAGAGATCAAGACACAAGGTTTATAGTAGTTCGGCCTTAGCCCAAACCTACGTCCACTCTCTCGAGCTGACAGCCTATCGGTTAGATTCCACTATGAATCAAAAGAGTTACAAATCAGTTCTAAGACTTCACAAAGTCTTTTGCTCTCACAGTACGTATGCGTAACTCTCTTTTGTTTACAATGTAAACGCACAGTAAATGAGCAGCTCTAAACTTTGGAATTATAATATCGTCAGCTTCTCTTGAAAGACTTGAAATATCTCCCTCAAATACTCATTCATGCCAATACGACCGTTGGCACTTTTCAAAGGAATTATTCCAATCAAACCGTTGGGCAGAATCAATCAGGAATATCTCAAGCAATCTTCAGATAGTAATAAAAGCCCATCAATCCTGGTCACCTATACAATCAGGATCTTGATTTTTATAAGTGAATAATTGCCACATTTACTTGATCTTCAGAGAATCTAATATGCCAATAATAAATTTCATATCTTCGTAATAATATGCTATCTGAAATCCACGAGTATCAGAGACGTTAGAATATCCTCTTACTCAAGCAGTCGTCATAATTCCGACTTCCCAAATTTTACCAAATCTGACTTCTCAGATGATAGGTGTTTGATATCTTAGACGATACACATCTGACATCTCCAGATGTTAAAGATCTAGCAACTTCCAGATAATACAAAATCTGCCATTTCTCCAGATGATATAAGATCTGCTATCTCTCCAGATGATATAAGATATGGCCACAACTAATCACTTAACTTCAAGTCAAATCATGGAGTTTTGTCCTTTTGTCATAGAGTTTTGTCATCTTCAAAATCATCAATAGAGCTTCCTCTAACAAAAGTAGTCTCTAAACTTCAATCCAACGTGTAATGTAATATCTGAACTTTCAAATTTTTTAAATATGGTTCCTGAACTTTTGATAAATGTTCAAACTGGTCTTTGGACTATATGAGAATATTTAATATTGCCCTTTCATTAGTTTAAGTTTAGGGAGCACATTGAACATTTTCATATAGTTTAAGAACTCATTTGAGCACATACAAAAAGTTCATGGATCACATTACATTGGTCAAAATTCAAAGACTATTTGTGTCATTTTCTGAGAAGAAAACAAAGAAGAAAATAACCAAATCAATTTCGTCTCCCAACATTTCTAAAATATTCAAGCCCATTATTCGTTTAGCTAGCATAACTTTCGAAGTTAGGTTATGAATATGAAATTATGTCAATTTTGAATTTTGAACTTCGACTAAGAAGTTGTTCGAATGTGGATTTATATGAAAATGAAAATGTGAGGCATCATGGAGCTGTAGGTTTTGATTGAAACGAATTTCATGTGTAAATAATGGGTAATGAACAATGATGAAGATTCATTAAAAGTGAGTTTCTTTATCAACGCGTAAAAGTTGTTTTATAGACGAAGAAGTGTAGTGTAATCAAGTTATTCATTAGACTAGTGCATTACTCAGATTTTGATATTGTTTTTCTATTAAAAATAGGTATACTAGTGCATCGACTTGAGTAACTTTCACAAATTAGTTTTATGTTTTCTCGAGTGAGTGGTTGTCGCGACCTCCCCGAAGGTGCACTACCTAGGATTTGGCTAATGGATTGCTAAACCTAACTTAGCTCGAGCTCTCCCAAACTCATACCAATTCGCGACTTAGGTTTCACTTTTTAAACATGCAAAGTCAATTCAGACAGAGTCGCCACTAATCTATTTATGGTGGGTCGATTAGAAACCCATGTAAAATACTGGGAGTCGTATTTTACCCCTATGAACCAGAGATTTTGAATTCGGGGACTTGAGAACTATTTTATTATGTTTCAAAATAACTTGCAAGCAACTTGAATTGATTTTAAACTATATTTCCTAACATGCATGGTGATTTAACTACTCAAAGAAATATAACAATAAGAAAAGCAAATGATTTTTTTTGGGATTTTCACTTTTAAATGCAAACTATTCTAATATGCGATGCATGAAAGTCTAAACTTAATAACATGACCTAACAAATTTTGAAATGTGCAAATCTTAAGTTAACCTAGCTACATGACATGCTATTTAACTAAATGAATTAAATGATATGCAAAAAGGTATTTTTTGGCATTTTCTTATTTATTTAATGAAATTCGGAATTAAATAAAACAATAAAATATGAAAACCTAATCGAACATGACTCCTAAATTCCTAGATATAATGTTCTACCATGCTGTGAATTTGTATGCAATTCCTAAGTGACACGAGATTTAGTATGCCTAATCTAAATGTTATGCAAAACCTAATAATGCAAACTAAGATAATAAAAGAATCATGCTATGACATGTGTATGAGTGATTTTTAGATTTTATTAAATTCGTAATTAAAAATGCTCGAAACTAAACAATCTAGAGCAAATATTTTCCAACTAGACTTAGGAAATAACTTACGTTGAATCCTATTCTTATTTGGAAAAATATTTAGCTACACTAACATGCAATGTTATTATGCAAATCTAATCTACTCATGCAACTTAATCTAGACATGCAATCTACCAAAAAAAATCAATTCAAATCAAACAACGATAAAAAGAAACAAAATCCACGCCAAACACAATATCAAACCACGTGAGATATCATCCATGTTCAATCAAAATTTGGAAATATTTCGGTGAATCGTATCTCGGGCATGAGATCGGATTGACCAATTCTTTCACGTGATCGCGAGTCGTATTTCGGGCATAAAATCGGACTGTCGACCAATGCACATTATTGATTAGGATAGAATTTCCCAATTTAACTAGATGCCTAAAAATCTTGCGGAAAACGCACGTTAGTGAAAATATTTTAAGATTAGGTAAATTATCTATAAATTGAATTAAGATAACTGAGATATTTTACCTAATCTATCCGGATCAACCTTTCCGATTTGAATGGGCAAATGTGATCACCGAATAGAGGCTAAAGTTGATGTTTCTGGAGTTGGGAGCGCAAGACTAATCACTTCTTAGGAGCTCCGCAACGCCGCTGGAAATTCACTCGCTGGGACGTCTTGCTCAAAACCTTGGTTGACCAACTTTATTTTTGCTTGCAGGGGAGTCTCCAATGGTGGCACTTTGGTGGAGCGTGGATTTCTTTTCTTCACCTTTGACTTTTCTCTTTCCTTCTCACGCCTTGCTTTTCTTGCTGAACATCCCCTCTAATTTTGTCCTCTTCTGCTCTCAATCTCTCTTTTCTCTCCGAAAAAACTCTCCTATTGGCCGAATGCCTCTCTGATTTTTTCTTTTTCACTGAAGAGCTCCAAAGGACTTCCTTTTTTTTTCACGCACTCATGCCCTCTATTTATAGAGGAATAGAGTTCGCTTCAAAATTTTTTGAAAATTGAAGAGATTGGGCACATTTATATCCTTTGCAAGATTGGTGCATATCCGTTAGCTTCAAATCTCCCTGCGGATTGAGTATGACTCAAATTATATTGTTATCCATTGAATACGATGAATCTAACAAAATCCCCATCAAAATTTAAATTTTGCACCTTCTAGAAACTCATCCGATTACACGTGCGACGACACGTGGTAAAACCATGCGATACAAATTCAAAATTTAGGTGTCAACAGTGGAGATATATTTTCTTTGAGTTTATATTTCATATTTTCAAAGTAACATAGTGTAGGTATACTATGAGTTATGAAATGGTATTTTTATTGTATAAAAATATGGATGAACATTTAACACCATTTTGCCTATTTGAAATAGAAAAGTAGCTTTAAGTTGATTACTAGTGAATGGCTTGCGAAACCTTGTTATGAAAGAAATACATCAAGTTCTTAACTTGCAATGTGGTTTATAAAAGTTCCTATGTTTGATGAATTGAATCGAGAAATGCCTTACGATTCGATTAGTAAACTCAAGTTTTGAGATGGTTTCTAGATTTGATGGTGGGTTATAAGAGAATGTTGTAAGTAGATTATGTTTATGTTGCTACAATTAGAACCCGTTGAGAGGGTAAATAATGCATACTGTTATCAGGATGTCCTTTTGACCAAATCATTGACTGATATAAATGGAGAACTAGTTAAAAGGAAAACTTGATCCCTTTTCTTATGATGAGCATGACTATAATTAGAAATTGAGCATTAAATTAGTCAATGAAGTAGATCATTTGACTTGATTGACTACCAATGGCTGATTTCTTTTTATGAGTTGATTGATCTTATACATAAATTTTTTTGTTAGAATCATATAATTCGCTTTTAATATCTTACTTATATTTTATGATAAATTTGTGATTGATGAGTTATGATATCAAATTATAAAGATGTATAGTGACTATTGGATTTATTTAGAATAAATATACTACTTGTTAGGTTATGCTTGCTTATTCCATTCATCTTAGTTATTTTTTAGGTTTTACAGCTAATAACAAGATAAAAAGCTTTATGTTATTAGGAGAACATTATGTATAGTGAGATTTTTGGGTATGGATTGTTTATGGTAGAAATGAACCTCTTAGTTTAGTTGTTAGTTATAGATCTTTTAATGGCTTATAAATTTTTTGAAATTGTAACTAATGACTATTTTATCTTATGTTATTAGGAGAACATTATGTATAGTGAGATTTTTGGGTATGGATTGTTTATGGTAGAAATGAACCTCTTAGTTTAGTTGTTAGTTATAGATCTTTTAATGGCCTATAAAAATTTTGAAATTGTAACTAATGACTCTTTTATCATATATATATATATATATATATGTATATATCACTAATAGATTGATAATTGTTAAGGTTGCACCGATACTATCTGAAAGCATTCATGTCATGTCCAATACTCCGACACGTATTCGACACTCTCCGACACATGATCAACCCTCCCCGACACACGAGTCCTAAAATCCGACACGCGATTCTGACATGCACAGGGTCAGTTTTAATAATTTTAATACATTAGGGGTCAATATGTAAATATAAAAATTAATAAAAATAAAAATATTGGAAATTTTTTAGGGGGAAAACTGTGCCCTTTTTCTCTCACAATCATGCCAAAACTCTCAGTCTCTCTTCTTCTCTAATGATTGCGCCCTAAAGTCTCAATTGCACCCATTCTCTTCTTCTCCCGATTGTGCTCTTTCAGATCTAAGCTGAGGTAGAGATCGAGGAGATCCGAGGCACAGAAGAAGATCTCTCTTTTGCAAGGTTGGAGCGGTGAGATCTAAGGCCAAAATCAAGGAGAATTGAAGCAACAAATGTCACACCTCCAACTTATGGAAACAGACGGCTATCCTTTCGCACAAAGGACGCAACCTCAATGCAACCATAACTGAACCTGATTATGTACAGCGCTCACAGGTCAGTCCCTCTACCCTCTCTTTCTCTTTCTTGTTATCGTTGTTTCCTGGTTTAGCTTTGCCCGTTTCCAAGTATCGCGATTCAATAGCAGATTTTCGCACCCGCGTTGCTTGGATGGGTTCAGAGAGTAATGGGTTTTTGTTGAAGGGACTCATTTATTTGCCTACTTCCTATATTGGCTCCTGTCCTCTGCTCCTAAGAATTAGACATGGTTGACATATGTTTTTCATTTTTTCTTATTTTGCGAGAAACTGAATCGATTTCCTTTTTTGTTTTTATGTTCGGCTAGAGTTGTTTTTATGCTCCCCACAAAAATATTGTGTTTAAATTTGGGACCTTGGAGAGATGCCCACCTCTGGGACCTAGTTCTTGAATTGAAGCCTAAGTTTTTTTGATCGCTTGCTTGAAGGAAATGAGTTGATTTTTTATTTATATAGATGAACCTGCCATTTGAAGTGGCTATTTTTTTTTCTCCCTATGTCCTTGAGCTCGTTCAGGCTACTAGAGTCTGGTAATGTGTTTGTAAAAACCGAATCCATTTTTGAGGCCTTTTCTTGATTTGTGGAATACTAGCTTTGCATGGACTTCTACTTGAATGGGGAGCTTGTCATAGACTTTTACTTATAGCTGCAACATTTTCTCTATTATTTACACGTGATCCCAAAGATAATAGTTATGCTAAACTCGTCAGTTATGGGGTAGTTTTCTGGTTCTACAATCAAGATGCATGCTTTATACAGAGACTTGTACATCCAATTTGTGACTTCATGTTTGGGATTACTATCGTGGCATTATGTGCAGCATGTTTTCTTACTTTTGTTTAGGTGACTATAAGGACAGCTAGTGAAATTCACATCTTACCTATTTTGTTCACTGCTTACATATAAAGTGTTGGGCATAAGGCAAACTTGACATGATTTTAGGTGGTGTAGTGATTAGTAATTACTCAAAATCGATATTATTTGGATCCTAAGGTTTGGTGGTTTAATCATGATGCATGTGCACTTATGCTTCAAACCATAGCATTAAAGCTTCTTACACAATCTTCTTCTTCATCATGTGTTGATAGAAATTGGAGTATTTACTCTTTTGTGCACTCAGTGAATAGAAATAGGATGTACCCAAAACATGCTGAAGATTTGATTTTCATTCATAGCAACCTTCGTCTTTTATCAAGGAGAAACCCACAATATGCAACAGGAGAGACCAAGATGTGAGATATTGGTGGAGATGCATTTGACACATTTGAAAATGTTGCGGTACTTGAAGTTGAACTCTGTTACTTGATGAACCGGAGATGGAGCTTGTTCTTTTTTTAGAAGAAGTTGATAATGTGGATGTAAGACTTTTTATTATGTTTGATGATGAAATGTGGATTTCCTTTTTTGCTTATTATTAAATAGTGAGATGTGAATTACTTGATTCAAAGAGAGTTGATCCACTTTTATGAACCTATCGGCTGTCACCTTCGTGCAATTGGTTGTTTTTCTTTTTGCATTTGAGCTCACCGTATAAACAAGATTTTTTTGGTGGTTTTTGATAATATTGGAAGTTATAAATGATAGTTTATCATTCATATAAAAATATATTTAATATACAACGTGTCAAAATTCTTTATTTTTTTTAGAAATAACGCTTATCGGTGCAACCTATATAATAGTTATGTTGGAGGCTGCCTCCTTTCAAAGAAATGACGGTCGTGTCATTTCCATTATAGTTGTAGAGTTGGGGATATGACAACTAAACCACTTGTACAATTGGGAACAAAGATATCTAGACAATTCAACTTATTTCATAAAGCACAAGATTAAACCTTGTAGGTGCTATGAAACTTGAAGAGTTCATACAATTTATTGTAATGAGCATGATTAAAATGAATTACTAAGGATGCAATTGTTCATCTATATTTGGATTGGGATATGATAAGATAAGGGGAGATTTGAAATCCTCCAAATATCTTCCGGACTATAGAGATGTCTCATCATATGGTTGGTGCAGGTTAAGATAGGATTTGAAATCTTTGAAAGTCCGCAATCTAAGATTAGATTGAAAATCTTTTAAACATTCTCATTTGACAATATTCGAAAGTCCCGTCTTCGAATGGTTCCCTTGTCTGCGATGACTCGACCCTCACGACCATCATCATTGACTAGTACTCTCCAGGAAATCAACCTCGGGGTCAAGACGACTTGCAATAGACACGACCTCATGAACGGTGAATGGCATTTCTTGTGGGTCAAAGGCATTTCCGTGGCTCATGCAACTAGACTCCACCACTCAAAGAGAGCGCAGGCACCGTCCCATAGGAACTAAGGGAGGTGACAGTGAAGAAAGGCTGCATCGTTTTTTTTTTTTTTTGGGGGGGGGGGGGGGATGGGGCTTGTAGGAGGAGGTTTTGCACTACAGCATCGTTGCGGAGTTCTTGATGCACAGCAAGTGGAACTCGGCGCTTGATGTTGGTGCTAATTATAGGTACAAGAAATCTAATGCAAAATACTATGACATAACAAATGATTGAAAATCAGAAGAAACATCCATATATTCTTTGGCATTATCAAACCACAGACAATTCATGGAAACATGATATGATTAAGAATATCAAAATAAAACATATGGAAACAGGAAAAGACTTCAGTTAGATCTTTTATCAAATATAACCATGTTAGGGGAGAATAATCATCCACAAGCATAACAAAGTACTTTGAACTAGACATATAATTGACATGACAAGGTCCCCAAACATCAGAATGGACCAACTCAAACGGACTTGACTTACGACTTTAGACACGAGAAGGGAAAGATACTCGATGATACTTACCAAATTGATAAGCATCACACTAGACAGGACTTATAGACGATGAAAAAAGAGAAACATGATGAAGTATATCAAGTGGCGGATGACCCATATGATAATGCATTTGAAAGAAGTCAGAAGCGGCATCCTTCCGACCAGCAGCATGAATAAGACCTTTGTTGAGGTAGTATAGCCCATTGGACTCATGCCCTCCACCAATCATCCATTCGGTCACCAAATCCTGAAAGATACAACGAGTGGAGGTAAATGTCACCGAACAATTCAAATCTCTGGTAAGAGAACTAATAGAAAGCAAGTTATATGGGAAAGTTGGTAAATTGTAAACATATCAAAGAGAAAGAGAAGGGCTCAAGGTTACATCCTCTTGACTACTGATATGGGATTGTGACCCATCAGCAAGTGTAACGGAACCAAGTTGCATAGGAATAATACATGATAATAAGTTAGAGTTACCAGTCATATGATTGGTGGCACCCGAGTGTACGACCTAGGAAGTGGGCACAAAAGAGAGTAAATAAGATGAACTATTGGAAGAAGTCTGTGCCAAAGTAAAAGTAGGAGCTGAGGAATCTACCATATGGTGAGGGGGTATTAAGGATTCATATTTGGCCCGAGACAAGTGGAAGTACGATGTTGAGGAGATGAATGAAGATGACTTGTTGAATTTGCAAGAGAAGATGACACAATAGTTTGACATGTCCACTTAGGAAGGCTAGGTCTACAGCTTCCCAAACTTTGGCTTTGCCAACAGCAGCTTTCCAAACTTTGGCTTCACCGACTACCACTTTACCAACTATGGTTTGCCAACTCTAGCTTCCTAAACTACAGCTTCCCCAACTATAGTTGTAACTTCCCAAACTCCAGCTTCGCCAACGTTGGCGTCGACAATTGTTGCTTTGCAAGGGCAAAAACTTCTAGTATGCACTTCTATTTCTATGTTACACTTATAGCATCAACTTTAGATGATTTACTCTTTACTCTGCTCTTTCTTTCTAGGTTCAAAAATGTGTAGGCAAAGGCAAAGGCGCGAGTGGCAAAGTTGATGCTGCTCCTAGGACGCCTGTTCATGGGATTGTAAGTAATTTTTTGTTAGATATTTAATTTTACTAGCAAGTACTTCTATTCTCATCGTGTCATGCTTACTTGCTTCCATTCTTAGGTTTAGAGACATGTAGGCAAAGGCGAAAGTGCAAGTGACAATGTTCATGCTACTTATTGACGCCTATCAAGAGACTAAAATCAACATCACATGCAGCAGCTGCAGTTGAAGATTCAATTAAAGAAATAGTGACAAAAGGTAGAAGTAGGGACAAAGGAATAGGGACAAGAAGTAGTGCTTATTTATGACCACCACCTCCTCCTCCTCCTCCTCCTCCTCCTCCTCCTTCTGGTCACCGATGGGTTCAAAGAAGATCTGCAGGTGATCCTATTAAGTTTTATGTGGCTCAATGATGCCTCACATTGACTTGGTTGGGGGATCGGTGAAGATCGATGCTTGTAATCTCTCATTTATCGCAATGAAATGTGTTGGTTCAGTTATATGTGTTTTCTACATTTGTGATTGATCGGCTTTCAAGATATTGCCAATGTGAACTAGACAATTGCCACTCATGTCGGGAGAACTATTAAACCCCAAACATAAAAGGCATAACATAGCCATATTAGAATGTACATACAATGACCATCCTCATCATGAGTCCAAATAACACACTTTATGCCAAACTCATGACATTCTCCACCTTCAAATTATAAAATAACATGTGAGCTAAAATTACTATAATAATCAACAACACAACCACTATTATCTTCAATCTAGAATTTTCTTTCTTCAGAGCCTTAGGAGCCTTTGCAAATCTTGTTTCACATGTTTAAGTTGTACCTTGAGAGCCTTTACTTTAGTGTCCACCGAACAGCCATCGTCTGCATTATGAGTTGACATTAGTTCTCGCTCAACATTGTTTCGGTGATCATAGCTGAATGAATGATTTCCCCATCAAACCACATAATAAAATTGCAACTTTCTACTGTGTTGTTGTGGTTGTATCTTGGGTAGCCATAGTATATTTTTCCCTGATTGTCCTTCGTCCTTGCTATTAGTAGAGGAGATTTGAGACCACAATAGCAAACCACAGACACGCCGTAGTCAATTGGAGGGATCGACGTCATCAATTGTGATGAATAGGTTGATCTCCTCATGGATTCACTTTTTTTGTTGATTCTACTATTTGCAAGGAAAAAGAATAGCAAAGCATAATAAGATGAATGCATTGCAAATGAAAAATTTCGGTTAAGATGAAAGACTCCGAAAGAACCTTCTAATGAATTCAAACTTCTTTATAAACTCAGAATGAGTTGAAATTTGCTTGGTTGCATGGAAATGGTCTGTTGGTCAATGCCCAAGACTATGATGTGATTGACATTGTATTTTCGCATTTTTGAAGTCATTTAGGTGGGTTTTTAGGCTTTTTTCATCATTTTCCTTATTTTGCTGCACGTTTTCCTAATGTTGTGTTTCTTTTATTTTAATTAGGTTTATCTCCATGTAAAAGATTGTTTTAAGATTTCAAAGTGAGAAGGCTTTCGCATTTTCTTATTTTGGATTCTATCTAAATTCCTTAGGCACTTCATTGCAGAGGCTGATATCTTGGTGGATAGGCTACACTTGAAATGGCAGCATAGTAGAGTGTTTCAAAAGCTCAAATAGAGCAACCCATCTCAGTAACGGTTCCCTAGCTACTTCCCCTATTAAGAACAACCAACCCTAACTAGCAACATTGGGGCCCCAACATAGATGAACACATTCTCAGTTTAGACAAGAAAAAAACTTTCTCCTCTTATCAAGTAGCAAGAAGTCAGTTGAACACATTCTCCCCCTAACAAGCAACAAGAAAACAGCCTACAACACTCGCAAAAGTGCAAGAGAATAACCCACATCAAGACTCAATGATGAGCACATTCGGAGCCCCCCAGCAAGCAGCAACAAAATAACTCACATGAAGTAGCAAGCAAGACTTACAGAAAGTACTCAATAGTGAGCACATTTGGAGCCCCCAGCAAGCAGCAAAAAAGCTCCCCAAAAGCAACAACCAAAACCCGTAGCAAGAAAGACCCAAAAGACTTGCAGCAAGAAAATAACAAACGCATTCACTGCACTCATCAAGAAAAAGAAAACAAATCTTTGTGCCGGAAACACAAGCAAATTAACATCACACACCTTGTCATCTGAGATTGGGGTGTCGATATGACGAAAGAACCAAGGAACTTCAGTGAAATCATTTTGATCTTAAATCGATTGGGGGAGCTGATTTGAGCTAGGGTTCTTCGAATTAGAGTGAGGAGTTCAGAGGGCGTTCAATTTGGAGCAAAAAGGATGATTTCCAAGCATGAAACGACGTTATTTTGATCTCTGGCAACCACATTAGCGCTAGCGACCTATCAGTCTGGCCACGTAAGATAGTTGGTGCTGATTAGACATCCACGTAGGCATTTTCTGGGACAAAGTCACCAGAAGGAATGAATTAACAAAATTCTGATAGATTTAGGATTGAATTGACCAAATAAAAAAGTTTAGGACTGAATTAGTAAAAATGCAATAGGTTTAACACTTTTTGAACAATTTTCCCTAGGAAGGACAATTGACCAACTTTAGAGAAACCGCCTACATTACGATTTAAAATGTGAAGCAAATGGCATTGCGGGAATGCAACAAAGTAACATCAATCATCCATCATTATCAAAACTTGGAAAAGGAAAAGAAAATAAAACGCTATGCAAAAAAATATCGGCATAATTCAAAAGAAAAAAACTTTCATCTTATTGTATAGATATCAATTTAGTCAAAAACATTTTGACAGTTTATTAATTTAATTACTCTCACCAATTTTAATAGAAATCTGCTAATGTAAATGCTTTTGTCTAACAAGGCATGGTCAATAGAACGTTGATGCCAATACAGATAATTTTTGCAAATTTTTAAATAATGTTTGCTCATTTTTTGTATTTTTCTTTTTGTAGCCAACGATGGCCCCTGTTGGCCATTAGGGGAGAGGGCCCATAAGCCCTCTTCCACCAAAGTTGAGGCTCTAGCGACCTCGCTAGTCATAAAATAAATAAATAAATATGTATTTGATAATTTCATAAGTATTATATAAAAATTGTAAAGTTATCCACGTCAGCGCTGACTATGCTACATAAGATGGTTGGCATCCAAGTTAACTATTTCAAGCTAAAATTGGTCAAAAGAACTAAATTGAAAGGTTGTCAGAAGTTCATGACTAAATTAACAAAACTGAAATATTGAAAACTAAATTATGATTTTTACATCTTTATGACTTTCTTTATAATTTTTTCAAAGAATCTCTGCCAGTCATCTAGGCATTCACAAAAAGTACATCAAATTGATTGAGATGTAGACAATTTCAACCCCCAAATTGGAATTGAGGGGAAAAGCCCTAATTTAACGGTTTTTTTACTCCCATTTTAACACAAGCTACTCCTAATCCTAAGCGCTTAGTGCAAAGAACGCAATAAATTGTTAGACTGGGGATGATTCATGATGTGTTAAAGGGCTCTATGGGCGAGGCAAGAAAGGAATAATAACCACTTGCACAATAAAAAAAACTATATCAAGAGATAGGCCGAAAAAAAAACATTGGGCGGTGAGTTTCATTTTCCATGGGGCGGCCAAGGGAAAGCACCTGCTGTAGATGGGCAACTAGATCAAATTCGATAAATGTGGATGAATTGGACATGCTTATTTAGAGAAAACATTAAAAGTTAGAACTAATGTAATATATTAGACCAAGATATTATATGGAAAGCCCAAAGCCCAATCCCTCAACCCACCTTCATTTGTCTTCACATATGACACGAGTTGAAGCATTGAGGCCATCAGACAAGCCGAGGAATGTAGGAGAAGCTCATCTGTGAATAGGGAAAAGAAGAAAAAGGAATAACGGCGTAAATAGCCTTTTATTTTAATTTGTCCAATGTAATTCCTAAACTTTATTTCAATGTGCAATGCAATCCTTGAACATTCAATTTCTTTAATATGGTTCTAGAATTTTTTATTTATGTTCAAACTAGGCTTTGGACTATATGAAAAAATTCAATGTTACCCTTCCATTAATTTAAGTTTAGGGATCACATTGAACATTTTTATATGGCTCAAAAACTATAATGAACATATACAAAAAGTGCATGAATCACATTGAACAAATTGAAAGTTCAGAAAAACATGACATATTGAATTAAAGCTTAGGAATTATATTAAATAAATCAAAAGTTCATGAATCATATGACATAATTATCCAAAATTCAAGGATCATTTAAGTCATTTTCTCAGAAGAAAATGAAGAAAGAAAATAACCGAATCAACTTTGCTTCGCAACGTTTCACAAAAATTCAAGCCCATTATTCGTCTGATTGAAGTGACTTTCGAAGTTAGATTATGAATCCAAAACTATGTCATTTTTGAATTTTGAACTTCAATTAAGAAGTTATCCAGTTGTGGATTTATATGAAAATGATAATATAGGGCATGTGAAGTTGAAGGTTATCATCCAAATGAATTTCACATTCAAATTATGCGTAATGAACCAAGACGAACGTTCATTAAAAATGAGTTTCTTCAATAGTGCGTAAAAGTCATTTTATCGACAAAGGAGTGTAGTGTAATCAAGTTATTCATTAGGTTGTTTGGATTTTGATATTGTTTTTGTAACATCCCGAAAATGCCTACTCCGATCATTCAGTGATTTGGACCACAGACCGTTCACATAAGATGTGAGGTTTGGCCGTAAAGGCGGCTAGGTTGACCATGTAGATGTAATGCGGAAGAGTCCGCGCCAGCCAAGGGAGTAGCCATGGAATCTCATGGGTCGACCGATTGAGTGGACCACATGATCACCTGAATGAATGTGGGGATCATCGGTGGAACCACTCGTGTGTATGTGTGCGTTGGTCGTGGGATCACTTGAATGGATTGTGAGACTAGCTAGGGGATGGTTTAGTTTGGCTAATGATCAGCGTGGGCTGATCATGACTCGATTGTGGATCGATTATGAAATGGTGAGAACGGACCATAAATCGATGGACTTGGCCTTGTACCCGGTTTAAGCTTGGCCACGTCTTGGCCTTGCTTTATTGTCGCGCCGGCCATCATCCGGCCATGCTCTGACCAACGACCTTAGCCATGGTTTTTCTAGCTTTAATTGACATTCGGTTTGCATTTGGCATGGGTAAGTCCATTGGCCAATCATATGAGGCCAAGTGTCCATAGTGCATTTAATGACATTTAATGCACCAATGAATATACTAAGCCAAGTCATGAACCTAAGATTAAACCTAGTGGGACACATGGCTTATGATGGGAGGTTCTAACTTCTCTTGGCATATTATTGGATCACTTGGTACTAGCATTAATTAATGAGATCTAAAGCCCATGATGACCAAATCTAAGCATTAAATGCCTAATGGATAAGCATGAATATCAAGAAGATAAATATGCATTAAATGCTTAATGGATAAGTATGAATCTTAGAAAATCTAAGCATTAAATGCTAAATTGATAAGAAGAAATCTTAGGCCATGATGATCATATCTAAGGTATTAATGTCTAGAATGGTCTTTCTAACTTAATAGCCAAGGAATGAAAGATGATTGGCCCATTTGTCTCTAAGAGAATCTTAGCAAATCTTAGGCTATTAAATGAGCCAAGACAAATGGATCAATAAGATTGGTGACTGGAAATAATCGTAAAGCCTATGAGGACACATAAGCTAATCTAAGGTGCCATGTAATTATTAGATTATGGAGTTGGAAGAATTTTATTGGCTAAGTTAGATTCTCTAATTAATGAAGGAGATTCTCTAATTAATGGAAGCAAACTTGATGGCCAAGAAATGAAGTCTACAAATAGGGGTGGCCATTCTTGAACAAACCAATTATGCATCTTCCTCCTCCTCCTATTCCCTTAGTCACTTGCCACCTTCCTCTTTCTTTTTATGCCATCTCTTCTTGTGCTTACTCTTGGCAACGGTTAGCCTATCTTGTGGATTGCTTGATCATAGGTTCCCGTACAAGTGGTAAGTAGATTTCCTAATCGTTGGATAGGGCGTTGTGTTACGTAAGCCGAACGTGGATTCTATTCTTGATTTGTTGTAGGAGTTCTTCCCTGGATTTACAAACGTAACTTGTATGTGTTTATTTGTATGATCTGATCATATTATTGTTCGTGTGTGAGTTGGGTGTTCTGTCAAATGCATGTTATGCTTGTGAAAATAATAGTTTTTGTTGATTCATCTATGCTTGAAAGCACACCCCGAGTTACGAAAAAGGATTCACGTTGGTACACCAAGTCGGGTCTTCTTGATTTGGCGATATTAAAGTTTATCGTTCCGAATTAAGTTGGCTTGTGTTGGTGCTCCACGTATTGGATCAAACCATGGCTCTTCCTCCATGCTCGGCATGTTATATTGATAAGTCATTTCACACACACCGCATGGCACGCCTTTAAGATCTCTTGCATCGATTTAAAGTAAAGATAAAAACCGGATGCGATGCTTGAGTGTGTGATCACACGAATATGAATCATCACCGATGGATTTCGGGACAATACTATTACTAATGGATTTTGGAACGATGCCCGGTGGATTCCGGTTGCCGTCTGCGAATTGAATTCGGGGCGATGCCTGAAGGATTTCGGTTGCCGTGCCCGACGGAGCGGGGTGATGCCCGATGGATTCAGGAAGACCGATGGATTTCAGCTATGTGATGAAATTAAAAAGAACTCGTGTGAATTGATGTTGATGCATGCGTGCCCGTGTGATTACATGAGTTTATGTTATGTGTGCGCATAATAGGACCGTGAGGCTTGGTATGGGACAAGCCAAAATGGGCATTCATTGCATTAGATGCATAACGTTTGTGATTGCTTTGCTATTGATTGGCCATTGATATTATTAACATCAAGAGTCACACGAGTTGGTAACGAAGCATCCTCCTATACGAGAATTAAGCAATTTACTTACTGAGTTGCCGAACTCACCCATGTGGTTTTCACCCTTTTCAGGCTCATAAGTATGGTTTTCCTTGGCTACTCATCGTGAGCTAATAACCATAGGGTGGACGTGTTATGATGTGGATGTGAAGGATGGCGAAGTAGAATCCCCAACCCGTAGCCCAGGCTAAGCATGTTATGAACTCAAGAATTGATGTAAAGAACCATATATAATTGATAATAATGTTTTTGTAAATGGATTGGTGCTTTTCCTGACTGTGTTTGTTGATGGGTGTTTTGGGTGTTTTGAGTTCACGCTTCTGCATGCTCAGAAAAGAAAGAAAAGAAAATTTGGGACGTGTATATGAGTAACGCGCCTGGGGCATCGCAATCCCGTAGTGAATCAAGTCTTGAGTCCTTATACAAAATAAGGATCGGGTCCAAGTTCGCTACAATTTTTCTATTAAAAAATAAGAATACTAGTGTATTGGCTTGAGTAACATCCATAAGTTAGTTTTTCGCTTTCTCCAGTGAGTGGTGTTTTTTTTTTTTTTTTGAGTTCATAAATTCATATTTTGAAAGTAACATGGTTTAGGTATACTATGAGTTATAAAATGAAATTATGGACAAACATTTACCACCATTTTGCCTATTTGAAATAGAAAAGCATCTACTATTTATAGTTTAAACTAGTTACTAGTGAATGGCTTGCGAAACCTTGTTATGAAAGAAATACATGAAGTTCTTAACTTTCAATGTGGTTTATGGAAGTTTCTATGTTTGAATAATTGAATTGAGAGATGTGATATGATTTGATTAGTGAACCTGAGTTTTGAGATGGTTTATAGATTTGATGGTGGGTTATTAGAGAATGATGTTGGTAGATTATATTTATCTCTCTATATTTAGAACATATTGAGAGCATAAATTATGCATATTGTTATCAAGATATCATTTTGGCTAAACCATCGATTGGTATAAATGAAGACCTAGATAAGAGGAAAATTTGATCACTTTTGTTACGAGCGTTGAGCATGACCATAATTAAACAATGAGCATTACATTAGTCAATGAAGTAGATCATTTGATGTTTGACTTGATTGAGATAGATCAATAGAATAGACTATTGATTGATATTGTTGATTGCTCTTGTACATAAAAAGTTTTGTTAGAATCATATAATTTACTTTTTCTTGTGAAATACATACGATACTGAATTTTCATTGATGTTAGACGTTATAAGTTATTAATGTCATACATTACGTAATTAATGTCTGACCTTACGAGAATATTCATGACCAATTATGGTACATTAAATCTTACGTAACATCTGACTACTTATTACGACAGCTTCATTTTCTTATTAAATGTATTATTTATTACTACATTAAGTAAATCATTATGTTTCCTATAAATAGGAGCTTAGTTTTGGTCATTGTAACTATAAGAAGACGAAATAAAATTTCTCCTGCAATTTTCTCTACTTCTTTAGTGTTTATCTATTTTCTCTTCTTCATCTCTTTTGCTTCTTTTTATTATATACTTGAGATGCTCTACTTTACAACACGTTATCAACACGAAGATTTATCAACTAAGTCATTTATGCGAGTAAGTGTCTCATTTGTTTTCAATCATCTCACGCTTCATTTATCAATTTTTCATTTCCTTGGCCTAAAGCCAAATTTTGAATCTAAAGGTACCCTTCTACTCCTGAAGTAGCGGAAGATATTTCATTATATGGCAAATATTGAAAATCCCAAATTTCACATCCTCAAAGAGAGTGGAAGTAATTATCTATCTTGGTGCCATGCATGGAAATGCACCTCCAAGGGCAAGGTCTCGCTAATACAATTACAGAGGACATGTAATAGCCATGAATTTGCGTAGTTAGATTCTCAAGTTAATGATTAATTTTCGTATGCGAAATTAGAATCAAAAATGAATTTTATTACATTTTGGAGAATTTTCAAAATAAAGGGTGAAATTTTGAGAAATTAGTATTGAGTTTCTAAAAATTCAATTTTGAGGAAATTTGGCTTAAAAGTATGATTAATTGGTTTTTGGAAGTAATTTGAATTTTTCGAAATTTTTCCAATTTTTTACCCATTTGTTGAATGGGTTTACAGGTGGATCAGACGCCTGTTGGCCAGGTTGGTGGGCCTCGTTCAGCCCAGGCTATAGCTACAAGTCCATTTTGGCCCGCGTGGAAGGAAGATAAGAAAAGGAGGAAAGAAAAAGGAAATAGAGAAGAAAAAAAAAGGGAATTTAATCCGCAGACCACCGTTGTGATTTTAGACCTCAATTGAAGGTGAGGGAATTTCCTAAATCATGATTAGGCATGCTTGTGCGCAAGTTATTATTGTTTACTATTTTATAATAATAATAATAATGATTTTATTATTATAATACTTATTTTATAATAATAATAATAATAATTTCATTATTATTATTATTTTATTATTATTATTGCTATTAATGCTATTATGATTATTAGTATTGTTATTAACATTATCATTTATTAGCTTATTATTATTGTTGTTGTTGTCTAGTGGTTAAATTAGAAATATTTGGTCAAGTTTATTGGACTGCGAAGGCAAGGTAGAGACTTCGAGGAACGATTTGGATTATAAGCCAGTATTAGATGGATTTAGTTAGTTTCTTTAGTCACACAATTTATTTACTTATTTGCTGCAATTTATTTATTTACAGCATTTGTTTATCTAAAGTTTTAGTATTAATATTGCAAATAATTGTTTACTTAGACTAAATGAATAGTCTGGACCGATAGGACTTGGGTTTAGACTTGACTTGAGTGACGAACTAGGAGATATTGGGATTGATGTTGAGCGTAGGAGAAAGGTTTAGTGACAAATAGGGACCCTAAGGCCGAGGTAAACCTAGTTGCGGGATAATAAGTTAACTTGCTGAGATAACTAGTATCTCACCCCACCACCCAACTTTTCTCCTAGGTATCAGTAATGGACCTAGAGGATAGCGTCGAGACAGCCTCTAGAAGGGTAGCGGAGAAGCATGAGACCACCATTTGGGAATGGAATCCCATACTCATGAGGTGGATTGATCACTAGTACTGGGAACGCTATGAAAGAGAGGTCGGAGCCCCATTAGTCTTCCACTAGGGGCAACACGAAGCACCGACAGGGGTGTTCAACTATTGGAACCCTGACCCGGGTTGATCTATAGGGCTGATCTGGTATAGCCTTAGGTTAGGTTCACTGTACACCCCCACGACGCTTGGATGGTTGTTTTTCCCCAGTTGGTAAAGTTAGTAACCCTTGGTTTGGTCTTTGATGATTGTATCAAGTATATCTAAGGGTTACAAACTCAGTTTTGTAATTGTACAATAGTGGGGTGTACTAGGTCTGTATGTGTAAGGGTATGTGTACGCTACTGTTTCGACAAGTAATTTTGGAATGTGAATTATTTTGTTTTCGTGTACCTAACTCTGATTTGAAAGGAGGACCACGACTAATTTGGATCAAGGAAACAAAATTCATGGGTCTATGCACGTGCGCTGGTCTTGAGGCGTGAGAGCCTAGTTTAATTGGTATCAGAGCATGGTTAGGATTTAGACCCATTTGAAGCATGGAGTGATAAGGTTGAATTGGCTTATCAGGAAGGTTATTTAAGATATCTCCTAAGTTAGGTGGAACAACTTGAGAGGTAATTGTTGCGAGATCGTGTTTAGCTGAGTTGGCATGATATGTGACGTGTACAGTAAGGCCAAACCTTCGACCCGTGGTTAGATTGGGTCGCGTGAACTTAGGATGTCTTGTGTTTAGCCACGTTGGCATGGTATGGGACATGTGCAGCAAGGCCGAACTGTTGAGTTGATTGTTATACAACTATGCTGTGTTATGAAATTGACAGACAGGAGATCGTAGAGTAGTCGACATTGGAAAGTACTGCTGTGTTATCGCGTGCCACCATAGGGCGTTGCTGTGTATATCACGTGCTGAGAAAATCATTGATGTGTGATCGCATGCTAACAAGACTGTTGTGGTGTGATTGTGTGTTTTATCAAAACATCTGTGATAGTTTGATTACCTGTTGATGAGAGTAATTTAGTACTATCGTAGATGTCTGATTAGTGTTGTTGGGATTGTGAAACCATATTCAGATTGATCGTGACAATGGATCGGGGTAAGAGACCGTTGAGAAAAACAGTGTCGATAGGTCGCCTGGGAATCGAATGAGAGATTCAAGGAGATCCTAGAATAAAAGGACTCCTTAAGTCCTTTGAGGAATTGAGAGGAGAAGTGGCACAGCAAGCCCGTAATCAAGAGGCTGCTATTGCGGTTGCCGCCATAGCCGCAGCGAATGCTACAGTGAATGCTATGAGGAATGCTAATGCTGCTCCGGCACCCGCTATAAAGGCCATACCAGTACCAATACCAATTGAAGTTACTACTCCTATCCTTGTTCCCGTTGTGGAGGGCGGGGGAGAGGAGAGAAGAAAACAAATAGGACAATTCATGAAGTTGAAATTGCCAAGATTTCGGGGACAAGGTGATCCTGAAGAAGCTATCTAGTGGCTTCAAGAGCTGGAGAAGGTCTTCTCGGTAATGAAGTGTACCGAAGAAGATAAGGTAGCCCTGGTAGTTTACCAGTTAGAAAGAATACCATTTATTGGTGGGGGGTCACCAAGAGTTTAATATTCCCAGAAGGAATTGCGCCAACCTGGAGCACCTTTGAAGAGGCCTTCAATTAAAAATATTTCTCTAAGGCCATGAAGGACACAAAGATGGATGAGTTTCAGAAACTCCACCAAGATCAGAAAACCGTGGAAGAGCACGAGGCCATATATGTAGAGCTGTCCAAGTATGGTAAAAGGCTAGTGGAGGATACAATTGATTGGGCTAGGAGATTTCGAGACGGACTCAAACCTGAAATTAAGAGTTTCCTAACACCATTTGATCTGCGCAGCTACAATGATGTCTACAAGAAGGCACTGATGGTCGAGAAGGACATAGCTGGAAGGACCTCCGTGGTGGGACCACAGGCTTCGTCAAACTGAGAGGATCGTCGTGCTGAGAAGCGACCGATGGGGGAAGACGAAAGGACGAATTTCTCAAGCAAGAGGAGAAACACCAGAGATTTCACTCCCCGAACGTATGACAGGTGCAATTCTTGCGGGAGGAACCATGGACCTGGTGCTTGCCCCAGCAGATCTGGAGTATGTTACAGTTGTGGCCAACTAGGTCACATCCAAAGGAATTGTCCCAACCGATTGGCTAGAACACAACCGCCTTCTTAGTCAATAGGAAGTGTACCGCAGCCTCAAGGCGGCCTGATTCGACCCCCCACCTCAAGGAAGGATGTACGTAGTCACTCAAACTAGCATACGCTAGGAAAGAATAATCAGAATCCTGTTCAAGAAGGTGAAAACCAAGGATGAGGTTAGATGAGGCTACCTCTTTGGCCGACGACTGGTATGTAACGCCGATCCTTTTTGAGTCAACAACCTATGGTTAAGGGTTTTGACTGTACCTATGTAAATAGAGTGAATTAATAAAACATGTGGTATTTTTTAGGACAAGTTGTAAGGATCGATTTTACTACAGTGTTAGACCTTGAGTTTGTGATTTGGGAGGAATGAATTTCGAGGATGAAATTTTTCTAAGGGAGGAAGAATTGTAACAACCATGAATTCACGTAGTTAGATTCTCGACGTTAATGATTAATTTTTGTACACGAAATTAGAATCAAAAAGGAATTTTATTAAATTTTGGAGAATTTTCGAAATAAAGGATGAAATTTTGAGAATAGTATTGAGTTTCTGAAAATTTAATTGAGGAAATTTGGCTTAAAAGTATAATTAATTGGTTTTTGGAAGCAATTTGAATTTTTGTAAACTTTTTGGGATTTTAATAAATTTTGGCAGTATTTTAAATGATTTTATTAAATTTTGATTTAAATATTGAAAATAGGAAATTTCGAATTTTGGTGGACCGGCCGTAAGGGAGCTCGGCCTAGGCCACACCAGGCCATGCATGGGCCACAGCCAACCCGCGCCCGGCCTAGCGCTTGGGCCTAGCCAAGCAGGAGCCTAGCCGCAACTCTCCCACTCTCCCCTATTCTCCCTTGCTCTTACCCACGTGGCACGGACGATCGGGAAGCTTACTGAGAGAGTCCCACGCCAGCAAGACGCTTGCCCACTCACCCAGGGATTGCTGTAGCATCCTTGGGGAACTGGCCGGATGTGACCCCGGCCAATGGGAGCTTGCCGTGGGTCGCGTCCGGCGAGGAAACTTCCCCCGCATGCCGTGACCCCCTGTTTTTCATCCGCCCGTATAGCCATCTTTGGAGCTCGGTTTCTCTCACCTTGGATCTCTGTTTGAGCTGTGGTTGGTGCCGTTGGAATTGTGGAGACTCCATCTTCAAGCAGCTGCCAACCGTCGTCGACGACTCAAGCCCCACTGCCACCGGCAGCCCCCGAAACCTTCCCTCCCCGCGGCTCGCCTCCCCTGTTTTTCGATGAGTTTGCAAGTGTTGTTTTGGCCGTGTCTTTCATTTTCTTCGATCTTTGACTCAAATGGTTTGTTCCAATGAGTTTATAGACTTAGTTAAACCTTAGATTAGCCTTTTAATTCGTTTGATTTGGTCTGATTTTGGGTTATTTGGGGATTGAACTCATTTGCCCCAATTTTTGCAAAACCGAACCATAATTTTTCAATCCGTCCTTTGAGACCCACCCACCTCCAATTGATGCTTCCAATAGGTTCGTGTAGTGTTTATAAGGGTAGTTTAGGTGTTTAATTGAGTCGATTTGAGCTAGGATGGGAGGATTGAGGTTCGAAATTGTGGTGTTCTTTTCCAAATCGCCAAACCGCCGCCCCTCTTCCTTTGAAGTCCAATTTCTCCCTCCTCCGACCAACTTAGCCGCTGTGGTTGCTGTCTTGGACTCATATGGAAGTCCTCTACAAAGCCCAATAGGTTTCGAGTCTCGGTTTGGTCGATGTGAGACGAATTGAAGGGAAGTTTGAGCGAAACTTGCCTGATTCGATTTTTGCTTAGTTTCAGATATGTACGCCATAATGGGTACCATATTGAGACTATCTATGAGCAAAACAAAGAATATATTGGCTTACCTCTTATAAGATGGGCCTGAAGACCATTCATGAGAAATTACAAGCTTCTTCTATGGATTTGTATTCTGTTAGATTAAAGCCATTGAAACTTATGCAATCATATCTTAGAGATTGGTAAACCCTGATCAATTTGGGTTATGGCATGATAGCCTTGGGCACCCTGGTGCTTTAATGATGCATAAAATAATTCTAAATACATAAGGGCACCCTCTAAGGATATAAAGATATTGTTATCCAGAGATTATAATTGTGAAGCTTGTTCACAAGAAAAATTTATTATCAAACCTTTTATAATAAAGATTAATCATGAATCCCCTACATTTCTGTAAATAATTCATGGTGATATTTATGGACTAATACAACCACCAAGCAGACCATTTCAATATTTTATGGTACTTGTGGACGCATCCTTTAGATGGTCCCATGTTTGCCTATTATCAACGCACAATGTCGCAGCATATTATAAAGCTCCGGGCATAATTATTTGATTATCCAATTAAAAGTATAATGATGGATAATGCTAGCGAATCTACATCAATGAGTTTTGATGCATATTGTGCTTCATTTGGAATTGAGGTTGAGCACCCGGTCACATATGTCCATACTCAAAATGGATTGGCAAAATTGTTGATTACACACATTCAAATTATTGTCTGGACTCTATTGTTGAGAACAAATCTCAATGATACAACATGGGGTCATGCAGTTTTGCATGCTGCGGCCTGAAAAAGATTACGCTCCACTACTAGTCTATTACAATCTCCCCTTCAAACAGTTCTGGGTTATGAACCTGATATTTCACACTTATACAACATTGGTTGTGCAATACAGGTGCTACAAGCACCGCAAAAAAGAACAAAAATGGGTCCCCAACACCATTTGGGCATCTATGTTGGGTTTATTTCACGATCCATCATTAGGTTCTTGGAACCAACTATTGGTGATCTTTTTACTGCATGATTTACAGATTGCCATTTTGATGAGACTGGATTTCCATCAATTGGAACACCAACAACTTCACTAGTTGCAAATAAAAAACTAGTTAAGTTTTTCTCATGGAATGAGCAAAATTTATTTCCATTAGATCCAAGAACTTTTGAGTGTGAAAATGAGATACGTCGCATACTATATTTACATAATATGGCCAATAGACTTCCTGATGCATTTAATGATGCTGTTAAGGTGACGAAGTCTCATATTTCAACTGTAAATGCTCCAGCTCGAATAATTGTTCCTAAATGACATGCTAAAGTAGATCAAACTTTACCACGCCTGAAGCATGGTATACCGATAGGATCAAAAGATATTGTACCTCGTAAACAAAAGGGAAAGAATCAAGAATCAACTCCTAAAGAGCATAGTGCTCTAGAAGAGCCTAGTGTTGTGTTTGCTCTAGCTTAATGTTGTGCTTGCCTCTGAAGAGCTTATTGCCCCTGAAGAGGCATGAGTCCCTAAAAAAGAGGTTGCTCCTGAAGAGTTTATTGCCCTTAAAAAGGCACAAACCTATGAAAATATCAACCTTGGGAATATTGAGAATCTCATTACGTATTTTAACAAGATTTGAGATCAGAATGAAATCATCGTTGATGATATTTTTGCATTCTCAATTGCTAATCAGATTATGAATGATGACTATGAGTCACAAGATATTATTGAAAGCCGTTAAAGGCAAGATTGGCCTAAGTGGGAGGAAGCAATCAATGATGAGTTAGCATCTCTAACTAAATAAGAGGTTTTTGGACCTTTAATTTGAATCCTAGACAATGTAAAGCCTGTTAGATATAAATAGGTATTTGTCCAAAAACGCAATGAAAAAAACGAGATTGTCAGGTATAAACCCAACTCATTGCTCAAGGATTCTCCCGGAAACCTGAGATTGATTATGATGAAACATATTCCCCTGTAATGGATATGATTACATTTCGTTATTTTATTAGCTTAGCGGTCTCTAAAAAGTTAGAAATGCATCATATGAACATTGTGACGGCATATCTATATGGCTCATTGAATGATATTTATATGAAAAATCCTGAAGGATTCATAATGCCTAAAGCATACACTCCTCCCAGTTTGTTCTCAATCAAATTGCAAAGATCTTTATATAGGTTAAAGGAATCCGGTCGCATGTGGTATCAACGCCTAGGTGAGTACCTAATTAAGGAACGGTACATAAATGATCTTATATGCCCATACGTGTTTATTAAATAATCAGGAATCGGATTTGCTAGAATATCAGTTTATTTCAATGATATAAATTTAATTGAAACTCCACATGAGTTAACTAAAACTGCTTACTATTTACAAAAAGAGTTAGAAGTTAAAAATTTGGGTATAACCAAACTCTATGTTGGTCTAGAGCTTGAGCATAAATCAAGCGGAATAATCGTCCATCAATCAGTGTATATCGAAAGATTACTTAAACACTTCAATATGGACAAAGCTTACTTATTGAGTACCCTCATAGTCGTACAATCTCTAGATCCTCGAAAGGATCCATTTTGTCCTAAAGATTCTGATGAAGAGATACTTGATCCTGAAGTACCATATCTTAATGCAATTTGGGCGTTAATGTACTTAGCACAATGTATGAGATTGGATATCACTTTTGTGGTAAATTGGCTTGTTTTAGTTCTCACTCAACTCTGAGACATTGGAATAGAGTTAAACATATTTTCTGTTGTCTCTAAGGAACCATGGAGTTACGGTTACATTATTCCAAGAATTCAACTACCTCTGGTTGAGTTGGATATGTTGATGTTAGGTATATATTCGATCCATATGAGGCTCGCTCTCAAACCAACTATTTATTTTGTTATAATAGCATCGCCATTTCTTGGCGCTCTACAAAGTAACCATTCGTAGCTACATCTTCCAACCACTCCGAAATTGTGGCTTTACATGAAGTTGGAAGAGAGTATGTTTAATTAAGATCCGTTATAACGCATATTAACAACTCTTGTTGTATGACACCGATCACAAATTCTCCCACTATAATTTATGAAAATAACGTTGCTTGTGTGGCACAAGTTAGGGGAGGATATATCAAAGGTGATAGGACCAAGCATATCTCACCAAAATTTTTCTATACTCATGAACTTCAAAAAAGCCGACAAATTGACTTTAAACAAATTCGATCCATGAATAATCTTGCAGATCTTTTTATCAATGCCAACGTCAACTTTTAAGAAATTAGTATATGGCATTGGTATGCGACGAGTTCCAGTAGTAGCTAGATGGATTGATTGAGGGGGAGATATTATGATCTATGCATTGCACTCTTTTTCCCTTTTGTCCGTTTTTTATCCCACTGGGTTTTTTCGGCTTAAGATTTTTAACGAGCCAATTAATGCATCCATAAAAGGGAGATATCATGACATTTGTGCTTTGTACTCTTTTTTCCTTTTGTCCGATTTTTGTCCCATTGGGTTTTTACAGCTTAAGGTTTCTAATGAGCTAGTATTATGCACATTCATGATACAATGAATATTCAAGGAGGAGTGTTGTGAAATACGTACATTACTGAATATTCATTGATGTTAGACGTTATAAGTTATTAATGTCATACGTTACGAGAATATTCATGACCAATTATGGTATATTAAATTTTATGTAACGTTTGACTACTTATTACACCAGTTTCATTTCCTTATTAAATGTATATATTTATTACTACATTAAGTACATCGTTATGTTTCCTATAAATAGGAACTCAGTTTTAGTCATTGTAACTATAAAAAGACGAAATAAAATTTCTCTTACAGTTTTCTCTACTATCTTTAGTGTTTATTAGTTTTCTCTTCTTCATCTCTTTTGCTTCTCTCTATTATATACTTGAGACGTGCTATTTTACAACATTTTTTGATATTTTACTTATATCTTATGCCAAATTTGTGATTGATGAATTATGATAAAAATTATAAAGATTTATAGTGAATATTCGATCTATTTAAAATAAATATACTACTTGTTGGGTTATACTTACCCATTCCATATCTAAGTTATTTTAAGGTTTTACAGCTAATAACAACTAAAATAAAAGCTTTATGAAAAGTTACAACTATTTATAATTTTTTAAAAATGATGCCCTTACAAGAGCAAAATGTCAATTACAACTATATATGAAAAGTTATGTTGGTTCATCATAAACAAGGACAAAACGTCATAATTTTGTAAAATTTTTTTTTCCAATTGAAATGCATTGTGAAGGTAACCATGAACAAAATGTTTCAATCTCAGCATTCTATCGCAACCTGGAACTTAACATCGTAAATTTAAATCCTTTCAATCTATGACGGCTTATAAAGGTTCGCATCAATAGGGTAAATAAAAATATGACCTCATAGAAATTTATTAAATTTGATTTTTGCCATGCCATGACGTCAGTATTATAGAGCACTGGTACCCTTTGCTTGGGGCTTAAAGCATTGTAGATTTCCCTTTTAGTACGTCATACGACCATTTTCTAGGGGATCGGATATGGTTTGAAAATTGGCAAAACAAGCTCATTCGACGGATGGGGGTGCCTTCAATATTGATCTAACGGCTCCCAAGGTCATGTCCGCTGCAATTATGCAAGTGATTCAATTCAAGACGCGGCGGTCGTACCACTGAGCAGCCGACCTTCCTAAGTAATTACGAGTAATTACACCTTCCACGAAAAGCGCACCCGAAAGGTTCCAAATCCCATTGTCCGTTTTTTCTTTGTGATTTCCGGGGGGAGAAAGAGCCAAAACAATAATGCAAGCACTACTTGCTCTTGTGAAGATGGTTGGCCTTTGTTTCAAGCGGAATACGGATAGAGATGGGCACTCCTCATCTCCCTAGATCAAAGCATAGGTTAGCAGTCACCTTTGACTCCATTAGGACCCACCGATCCACCACTTGCGCTGATTTATCGACTATCCGGAAGCGCAGCTTGTACGCCTCGAGTAAACCAATATCATGTCTTGCCCACCCCGGTTTCTCATGCGCTCCGTCGTTTCTTCCACCTGCGAATAACGTCGGAGCAAACAAATCAGACCTTGCGCGCCTATACTCCCATTTCTGCTTCGTCTTCATCTCAGCCTCAGTAAGTAGCTTTCTTCCGCACGTTTCTATTTATCAGATGCATGGAAATCCCAGGCTTGTGCTTATCTTACGACATGGACAAAGGAAATGGAAAATAGTAGGGGCTAATGGAGATCTTCCTGACCACCGGTTGTGTAGAGATGCAGCCATACTTTATGGACTTTCAGATTTGCAGGAATATCATTGCTTACTTACTTCTTCCAGTTCGTTTTGTAGAGTTCCAACAAAAGCAACCAGGTTTGCAAGGCAGTTCCGCAAATCATGCCACCACAGAGACCCTAAGATGTTGAACTTGAATCAGAATAAAGCTAGAATGGGTAGATGTGATGGATCTAGAGACACATGGCTCTTATCTCTTTGGATGCATCTCAGCGACGACTTTGGTCTTCCCCTAATCTTGCCACTCGTGCAGGTCTTCTCTTCCGCACTCGCTTGCTAATTTCCCCCGTGATTAAAACTGGTTCATCTCCAAGATTCCGCACTCCTTGTGAACTTCTGATCGACTCAACTGCCGCTACCCTATCTGCCATCAATCGGCGAGATGAAGAAGATGAAACCCCCGCTTCTATTATTCCTCTTCATCTCCGTCTTGCTAAAAGCACTCACGGTCTGGGCCACCGGCGACAATGTCCATGCATACTCGCCGACCGGTGATATCGCCATTGACTGCGGCTCCTCCAGCAACTCCACTGTAAACAGCCGGACTTGGATCGGCGACGCCAACTACGGTTCGGACTACTCTCCAATTGATAAAACTAATTCCTCTGTCATTGCAAGGGCAAACAGTTCATCTTCTTTCGTGACCGACTTCGCCCCATTCCCCACCGCTCGCCTCTCCTGTTCCGAGTTCGCCTACAACTTCCACGTCACCGCGGGGCCCAAATTCGTTCGCCTCCACTTCTTCCCTTCCGATTACCACGACTTCCGGCGCGCCGACTCTTTCTTCTCGGTCAAGGCCGCTGGCTACACGCTGCTCCGCAACTTCAGCGCATCTCTCTTTGCTGATTTCATAACCCGCTTACCGAGCTTCTTTAAAGAGTTCTGCTTAACTGTAAGAGAGGACCAGATATTGAACATAAGGTTCACTCCAACCCCTGGTAATTCAGACGCGTATGCTTTCGTGAATGGAATCGAAGTCGTTTCCATGCCCGAAAGTCTCTACTACAACACGGTCGTTGACTCAAACGTGGGAATCAAGTTGGCAGGTCAGGAGGCGCCATACACCTTCGGAACCTTTGATGCGCTCGAAGCGATGAAGCGCTTAAACGTCGGAGGACAGTTTATTGGTCCAGACGGTGACACGGGAATGTGCAGGACCTGGGAACCAAATGTCAACTATGTGACAACTTCGAACAGGGGAGTTTTTCCCGTTAACACAACTATCCAATTCAATTACAAAGACGAAGCGCCAAATTACACGGCTCCAGATAACGTGTACAGAACAGCAAGGACAATGGGTACGGACAAGAGAATCAATCTGAGCTACAACCTCACGTGGTCCGTCGAGGTGGATACAAACTTCTACTACTTGGTCCGGTTACACTTTTGTGAATTCCAGATAGAGATAAATAACCCCAATGACAGGCTTTTCGAGATTTTCATAGATTCACAACTGGTCGAGAATCGTGCGGACATCATTACATGGAGCGGGAAGGGCGTGCCCATCTATAGAGATTATGCAGCATCCGTGTATGACGACCAAAAGAAAAGAAGCAACCTCTCGGTTGCGGTGGGCGCGCTCCCAGATGGTTACACCCTTTACTCTGATGGCATCTTGAATGGCCTCGAGATATTCAAGATCAACGATTCACACGGGAATCTTGCCAGCATGACCTTAATTAATTAACGAGCATTAAATTAGTCAATGAAGTAGATCATTTGACGTTAGACTTGATTGAGATATGTCAATAGAATAGACTATCGATTGATATTGTTCATTGGTCTTATAACAAAAAGTTTTGTTAGAATCATATGATTCGCTTTTGATATTTTACTTATATCTTATGCTAAATTTGAGATTGATGAGTTATGATTTAAATTTATAAAGATTTATAGTGAATATTCGATCTATTTAAAATCAATATAATACTCGCTAGGTTATACTTGCTCATTCCACATCTAAGTTATTATAAGGTTTTACAACTAATAACAACTAAGATAAAAGCTTTATGAAAAGCTACAAATATTTATAATTTTTTAAAGATGATTTGCAAAGGTTTATGATGTCCTTACAAGAGCAAAATGTCATAGATTAGGATTACTGTCAATTACAACTATTTATGAAAAGTTATGTTGGTTCATCATAAATAAGGACAAAACGTCATAATTTTGTTTTGTTTTTTTTTTCCAACTGCAACGATTTGCGAAGGTAATCATGAACAAAATGTTGCAAATTTTTTTAATATTTATGACAATTCCACGAGATTTGTACTATATCTCACTGCAACAAGACCGGACATTATGTACGCGACAAGTTTATTATCGCGATTCATGCATAGTCCGAGTCAGATTCATTTTAGAGCTGCTAAAAGGGTTCTCAGATATTTGCGAGGAACTTCAGAGTACGGCATTTGGTATCGACCAAGAGCAAGCACCAAACTCATAGGCTACACTGACAGTGACTGGGCAGGATCAACTGATGACAGGAGGAGTACTACTGGGTATGCGTTCACACTGGGTTCTGGAATATTTTCTTGGGCATCCAAAAAACAAGACTCAGTGGCACAGTCTACTGCAGAAGCTGAATATGCTGCTGCTGTGACCACCAGTCACGCACTATGGCTTCGAAGAATTCTAGAAGACATTGGAGAAGCTCAGATGGAACCAACTCCAATACTTTACGACAATAAGTCCGCAATTGCTATATCGAAGAATCCGGTCTTCCACGGAAGAACTAAACACATTGACATCAAATATCACTTCATTCGTGAAGTGCAAAGTAACAGAGAGATCGAACTGAAGTATTGCAAGACAGAAGACCAAGTCGCGGACATATTTACAAAAGCATTATCATCGGCCAAGTTCGAAACGTTGCGAAGTATGCTTGGAGTATCACAAAATTGGATCAAGGAGGAGTGTTGAGAAGAATGATCCAATTTCTAGAATACTCTAGGATTTGCTCTTGTTAGAAGATTGATCCAATTTCTAGATTTTTCTAGGTTGTGCTCTTACTAGAACAATATTGAAAGATCCTAGAGATATGTAGAATTGTCTAGACATTTCCTTAGTTGCTAGATTGTTCTAGGTTGTAGAATACTCTAGAACTTATGGACTCCTATAAATAGGAGTTAGGAGTCTCTCAAATTGTAATTCTCGAGAGGAAGACCAACTACTTGCCTCCTTTGTACAATTACAAAATAATATCAGTTACATTCCCTTTCACTCCCTTGCTTCCTAAAACACACACACACACACAAATCAACTACACACGCTTCTGCAAATTCTAACACACCCTTTACTCTGATGGCATCTTGAATGGCCTCGAGATATTAAAGATCAAAGATTCACACGGGAATCTTGCCGGGTTGAACCCAGATCCAATCCCGGATAATCAACAGAGCTTCCACCGCCGAGCAAAGAATCGTCGAACCTCAGCAAAACAGCAAAGATGGCCATTGTTGCTGGCGTAGCTTCGGGCTTCACCGTGCTCTCTCTCCTGGCTTTCTTCCTTTACCGGCGACGAAACAGAGCGAAGGATTCGACCTCGACCGACGGCACCTCATGGTGGGGCCCGGTCTTCTACGCAACGACCAAGTCAACAAAGACCCAGGGGTCGTCCCTGCCGTCGAATCTGTGCCGCCACTTCTCGCTGGCGGAGATCAGAGCGGCCACGAACAACTTCGACGAGGTGTTTATTGTCGGTGTGGGCGGGTTCGGCAACGTGTACAAGGGCTATGTCGACGGGGGTGCCACCCAGGTGGCAATCAAGCGGCTGAACCCGGGGTCGCAACAGGGCCTCCACGAGTTCATGACCGAGATCGAGATGCTCTCGCAGCTCCGGCACCTCCACCTGGTCTCCCTGATCGGGTTCTGCAACGACGCGAGAGAGATGATCCTGGTCTACGACTACATGGCGCGGGGGACCCTCCGCGACCATCTCTACAACACCCACAATCCCCCCCTTCCCTGGAAGCAGCGTCTCGAGATCTGCATGGGCGCCGCGCGTGGGCTGCACTACCTCCACACCGGTGCCAAGCACACCATCATACACCGCGACATGAAGACCACCAACATCCTGCTCGATGAGAAGTGGATCGCCAAGGTGTCCGACTTCGGGATCGCGAAGGTCGGGCCCACGACTATGTCCAAGGCCTACGTCAGCACGGTCGTGAAGGGCACCTTTGGCTACCTGGACCCGGAATACTACAGGCGCCAGCAGCTGACTGACAAGTCCGACGTGTACTCCTTCGGGGTGGTGCTGTTCGAGGTGCTGTGTGCGAGGCCCGCCGTGAACCGGACGGCCCAGAAGAAGCAGATCAGCCTGGCCGCCTGGGCCCAGAGCTGCTGTAAGAGCGGGACCATCGACAAGATCGTGGACCCGCACCTGAAGGAGGCGATCGCCCCCGAGTGCCTCAATAAGTTCTGCGAGATCGCCATGAGCTGCTTGCAGGACGAGGGAACCACGCGACCTTCCATGAACGATGTTGTGTGGGGCCTCGAGTTCGCACTGCAGCTACAGGTGAACGTGGAGCAGGGGGTGACAGACCATGTGAGTGCGTTCGTGCACGACGGCGACAACAACGACGATGACGCGGCTCCGCTTAGAGGCACCCTGATGGGCCGCAGCGATGAGGTGTTCAGCACTAGCAATAGTGGTAGTGGGATGGGCAGTGGGACAGCAGTGACAACGACCAGTAGCGATGATGTATATGATGAGAGCACGACTAGTTGTGATTCGGAGAAGATGCTGATTGGGGCTGTCTTCTCTGAGATTATGAATCCCAAATCTCGTTGAGAGAAAGGGCATTCAGGTTTCCAATTGTTCCTGCTTCTTTATTGTACTTGGGTTATGGCAAGGTTTTGCTACGAACATGAAATAGGGCTTATTCTTTTTCTGCTTTAAGACAATAATTGTAACTTCCCACGCGTATAAGTTTGTGTATATTCCTATGCAAAAGGAAAAAAAAAATCTAGTCATTAGGATTGTACTCAAATTCTGATCAATGTTAGTCTCACAGGCGATCATCGTGGAATATCAAGTGACTCCCAGTGTTGAAGCCCTGTAATCAGGCTTGTCTTGAGATCAGTCCACCTACAAGCATTAGCCATTCTAGGAGAATTGCCGACTTGACGCTCCAAGAATAATCATCTAAAGATGGGATCGTCCATCGACTTCCACGAAAGTCCTGTCTTAGTCTTTGATCTTTTCGGCGGCAAACATAGATGTAATATGATAAAAGAGCAACCCAGTTTCAGATGCTGTAATTCAAATTTGAATTACAGCATAAATTCAAATTTGAGTTACAACATAGATGTAACTGGAACTTAGGTACGAGACAGATAAATTCAAATTTGAACGTTGACGTTTCTAATGGACAAGAACTGGACTCATGCGAAATAGAGTACTATAGAATCTATGAAAAGTTCAGATTATACAGAGCTTTACGAAGAGAACATGAAACGAAATCTAGTCGTAAGTCTACTTAGGAAGGACAGCCCACTTCAGGGAAACCACCTACATTGCGGCTTTAAAATGTGAAGCAAATGGCATTGGGGGAATGCCACGAAGTAACATCGATCATCAATCATTATTAAAAACTGAAAAGCGAATATAAAAGAAAAGGCTATGCAAAAAAATCTTGAGATAATTGAAAAGAAAAACTTTAATCTTATATAAATATCAGTTTAGTCATAATCTTTTGATAATTTGTTAATTTAATCATTCGGATAACTTTTAATAGAAAACCGCTAATGTAGACGCTTTTGTCTAACATGGCGTGGCCGATAGACCGTTGATGCCAACATAGACAATTTTTGCAATTTTATAAATAATTTTGCTCATGTTTTGTATTTTTATTTTTGTGTGGCCGACAATGGCCCTCGTTGGTCATTAGGGGAGAGGGCATGCAAGCCCTCTTCTACCACATTCGAGGCCCTAGCAACCCTCGCTGATCACAATAAAAATAAATAAATAAATATACTTGAAAATTTCATTAATATTATTTAAAAATTATAAATTTATCCCCGTCAGCGCCGACTATGCTACATAGGACGGTCGACATCCATGTTAACGACTAAAATTGTTCAAAAGAACTAAATTGGAAGATTGTTAAAAGTTTAGGCCTTAATTGACGAAATTGAAATATTTAAAACTAAATTATGATTTGTACAATAAATTTATAACTTTCTTTATAATTTCTTCAAAGAATCTCGGCCAGTCATTTAAGTATTCACAAAAAGCACAAGAAATCAATGGAGATATAGAAAATTTCAACCCCCAAATTGGAATTGAGGGGAAAGGCCCTAATTTTAACAGTTGCTTTTTTGCCTCCCGTTTTTACCCAAGCTACTCCTAATCCTAAGTGCTCAGTGCAAAGAACATGAAAAATTGTCGGACTGGGGATGATTTATGATGTGTTAAAGGGTTGTCCGGGAGAGGCAAGAAAGAAATAAAAACCACTTGCACAATAACAAAAACTATTTCAAGAGACAGGCGGAGAAGAACGTTGGGCAGTGACTTTCATTTTCCATGGGGTGGCCAGGGGAAAGCATCGGCTGCATATGGGCAACTAGATCAAACTTGATAAATGTGGATGAATTGGACATGCTTATTTAGAGAAGACATCAAAAGTTAGAACTAATGTAATATATTGGAGCAAGATATTATATGGAAAGCCCAAAGCCCAATCTCTCAGCCCACCTTCATTTGTCTTCATAGATGACACGAGTTGAAGCCATTGAGGCTAGTGGACAAGCCGAGGAATGGAGGAGAAGCTCGTCTGTGAATAGGGAAAAAGAGAAAAAGGAATAATGACATAACTAGTCTTTCCATTTAATTTATCCAATGTAATTCCTAAAAATTTATTTCAATGTTCAATGCAATCCCTGAACATTTAATTTTTTCAATATGGTTCTTGAATTTTTTATATATGTTCAAACTAGGCTTTGGACTATATGAAAATATTCAATGTTACCCTTCCATTGATTTAAATTTAGGGATCACATTGAACATTTTTATATGGCTCCAAAACTATAATGAACATATACAAAAAGTGCATGAATCACATTAAATAAATTGAAAGTTTAGTGATCACATGTCATATTGAATTAAAGCTTATGGATCATATTAAATAAATAAAAAATTCATGAATCACATTACATATTTGTCCAAAACTCAAGGATCATTTGTGTCATTTTTTCAGAAGAAAACAAACAAAGAAAATAACTGAATCAACTTTGTTTCGCAACATTTCACAAATATTCAAGCCCATTATTTGACTGATTGAAGTAACTTTCGAAGTTAGATTATGAATCCGAAAGTATGTCATTTTTGAATTTTGAACTTCAATTAAGAAGCTGTCCAATTGTGGATTATTTATGAAAATGATAATGTAGGGCATCGTGAACCCATATGTTTTGATCGAAACGAATTTCACATTCAAATTATGCGAAATGAACAAAGTTGAACGTTCATTAAAATTGAGTTTCTTCAATAGTGCACAAAAGTCATTTTATCAACAAAAGGAGTGTAGTGTAATCAAGTTATTCATTAGATTGTTCTGATTTTGATATTGTTTTTCTATTAAAAAAAAAGAATACTGGTGTATTGGCTTGAGCAACTTTCATAAGTTAGTTTTTAGCTTTCTCCGGTGAGTGATGATATATTTGTTTTGTTTTGAGTTCATAAATTCATATTTTGAAAGTAACATAGGCTTAGGTATACTATGAGTTATGAAATGACATTATGAATGAACCTTTACCACCACTTTGCCTATTTGAAATAGAGAAGTATCTACTGGTTAAAGTTTAAACTGGTTACTAGTGAATGGCTTGCGAAACCTTGTTATGAAAGAAATACATGAAGTTCTTTCAATGTGGTTTATGGAAGTTTCTATGTTTGATGAATTGAATCGAGAAATGCCTTATGATTTGATTAGTGAACTTGAGTTTTGAGATGGTTTCTAGATTTGATGGTGGGTTATTAGAGAATGTTGTTAGTAGATTATATTTATCTCTCTATAATTAGAACCCATCGAGAGGATAAATTACGCATATTTTTATCAAGATGTCTTTCTAACTAAACCATTGATTGATATAAATGAAGACCTAGATAAGAGGATAAATTGCATTGATCATGATCTTAATTAAATAACGAGCATTAAATTAGTCAATGAAGTAGATCATTTGATGTTTGACTTGATTGAGATAGATCAATAGAATAGACTATCGATTGATATTGTTGATTGGTCTTATATTAAAAAGTTTTGTTAGAATCATATGATTCGCTTTTGATATTTTACTTATATCTTATGCTAAATTTGTGATTGATGAGTTATGATTCAAATTTATAAAGATTTATAGTGAATATTCGATCTATTTAAAATCAATATACTACTCGCTAGGTTATACTTGCTCATTCCACATCTAAGTTATTATAAGGTTTTACAGCTAATAACAACTAAGATAAAAGCTTTATGAAAAGCTACAAGTATTTATAATTTTTTAAAGATGATTTACAAAGGTTTATGATGTCCTTACAAGAGCAAAATGTCATAGATTAGGATTACTGTCCATTACAGCTATTTATGAAAAGTTATGTTGGTTCATCATAAACAAGGACAAAATGTCATAATTTTGTATTTTTTTTTCCAACTGCAGCGATTTGCGAAGGTAATCATGAACAAAATGTTACAAATTTTTTTTATGACAATTCCACGAGATTTCGACATTATATCTCAACCTAGAACTTAACATCATAAATTTAAATCCTTTCAAACTACGACGGCTTATAAAGTTTTGCAACAATCCTTGTAAATTAGAATATAACATCATAAAATGTTATTAAATTTGATTTTTGCGGTGCCATAACGTCAGTATTATAGAGCACGGGTGCCCTCTGCCTGGGGCTTAAAGCATTGTAGATTTCCCTTTTAGTATGTCGGACAACCACTTTCTAGGGGATCGGATATGTGATCTTGGTTTGAAAACTGGCGATCGACTCATTCGACGGCCGCGGCCCTTCAATATCGATCTAACGGCTGACATTTGTTGGGATTAAAACCTTATAGAGTCTCCTGTTAAGCATTGGTGGATTTATCCCGTGCACGACACACAAAATGGACCTCGACCTACTACGCAGCTTGTTTTGATGGGACGAAGAGGCTTCCGATATGTGAAGCTTTCTTCATCGCAGTACCGTCCAAGCTCTGAGGCTGCTATCGCAGGACCGTCCAAACCGCCAGCTGGTGCTTGGTCTGCCCGTTCCAGCCCTTCGAATGATCCAAACTGTGAAGACTTGCTATGACAAATCAGTTTCGCCGTGGAATAATTTCCGTGACTTCGAATTCCGGAACGAGTCCGCGACGTTCGCCCTCGGAAAGATGATGAAGTAGAAATTTGGAAGGTCGTGATGTAGAAAACGCATGGTGGGTGGTCCCTCAAGGGAGAGCAATATCGCATGGACCCGGCGGTCGTACCACTAAGCAGCCAAACTTTGTAAGCAATTACACCTTCCACGAAAAGCGCACCCGAAAGGGTCCAAATCCCATTGTCCGTTTTTCTTTGCAATGGACAAGGGCTCAAAAATCTATATTTTAACTCATATTTAATAATGTGGGTCATAAATGGATTAGTCTAAAATAAAATGTTAAATGGGTCTTAAATGTATCACTTAATAATCAAATGAGTCTTAAATGGGTTCTAAATGGATTACCTAATTAAATTGAAGTGTTATTAACAAATCATTTTAAATGTTATTAAAAAGTCATTTTTAGACTATGAAATTCTGATATTCTAATTATTTAATTATTTAAATTATTTTTATTTTCCCCCTTTTCCTTTTTTTTTTTCCTTTTTTTTCTCCTTGTTCCTTCTTTCTAAATTGATCATTGGCCAAGAGGCGAGGGATAAGCTCACAGGCTCCAGTGACCAGTGACTGGAAGAGGAAAAAGCAAAAAAATAATAAATGTATATATTTTTTTAAAAAAATTAAAATTTTAAAAAATTATCAAATAAATCGTATAACATAAAATTATTTTAACAATACATTTGTAAAAAAAATCATGAAACAAAATTTCATAGGTTTTATTAAATATGGAAATGTTTTAATAATACAGATCAGGTCAGGTATGGGTCGTTAAAATTATATTGTATGAAACTGGGTCACTATGGATCGAACCATTTTTGACCTGACCCGATCCGACCCATCCATTTGATGCCCCTACATGTATCTTAGCGACGACCTTGGTCTTCCCCTAATCTTGCCACTAGTGCTGGTCTTCTCTTCCGTTCCCCCGTGATTAAAATTGGTTCATCTCCAAGATTCCGCACTCCTTGTGAACTTCAACTGCTGTTACCCTAACTTCCATCAAGCGGTGAGATGAAGAAGATGAGACCCCCCCTTCTATTATTCCTCTTCATCTCCGTATCGCTCAAAGCACTCACGGTCTGGGCCACCGGTGACAACATCGATGCATACTGGCCGACCGATGATATCACCGTCGACTGCGGCTCCTCCAGCAACTCCACTGTAAAAAGCCGGACTTGGATCGGAGACGCCAACCACGGTTCGGACTACTCTCCAATTGATAAAACTAATTCCTCTGTCATTGCAAGGGCAAACAGTTCATCTTCCTTCGTGACCGACTTCGCCCCATTCCCCACCGCTCGCCTCTCCCGCTCCGAGTTCGCCTACACCTTCCACGTCACCGCGGGGCCCAAATTCGTTCGCCTCCACTTCTTCCCTTCCGATTACCTCGACTTCTGCCGTGCCACCTCTTTCTTCTCGGTCGAGGCCGCTGGCTACACGCTGCTCCGCAACTTCAGCGCTTCCCTCTTTGCTGATCTAATTACCCGCTCACCGACCTTCTCTAAAGAGTTCTGCTTAACTGTGGGAGAGGACCAGATACTGAACATAAGGTTCGCTCCAACCCCTGGTATTTCAGACGCGTATGCTTTCGTGAATGGAATCGAAGTCGTTTCCATGCCCGAAAGTCTCTACTACAACACGGTCGTCGACTCAAACGTGGGAATCAAGTTGGCAGGTCAGGAGGCGCCATACACCTTCGGAACCTCTGATGCGCTCGAAGCGGTGAAGCGCTTGAACGTCGGAGGACAGTTTATTAGTCCAGATGGTGACACGGGAATGTGCAGGACCTGGGAACAAGATGGCGCCTATGTGACTTCTTCGAACAAGGGACTTTTACCCGCTAACCTAACTATCCAATTCAATTACAAAGACGAAGTGCCAAATTACACGGCTCCAGATAGCGTGTACGGAACAGCAAGGACTATGAGTACGGACAAGAGAATCAATCTGAGCTACAAGCTCACGTGGTCCGTCGAGGTGGATACAAACTTCTACTACTTGGTCCGGTTACACTTTTGTGAATTCCAGATAGAGATAAATAACCCCAATGACAGGCGTTTCGAGATCTTCATAGATTCACATTTGGTTGAGAATTTTGCGGACATCATTACATGGAGCGGGAAGAGCGTGCCCATCTATAGAGATTATGCAGCATACGTGTATGACGACCAAAAGAAAAGAAGCAACCTCTCGGTCGCGGTGGGCGCGCTCCCAGATGGTTACACCCTTCACTCTGATGCCATCTTGAACGGCCTCGAGATATTCAAGATCAACAATCCACACGGGAATCTTGCCGGGTTGAACCCAGATCCAATCCCGGATAATCATACAGAGCTTCCACCGCCGAGCAAAGAATCGTCGAACCTCAGCAAAACAGCAAAGATGGCCATTGTTGGTGGCGTAGCTTCGGGCTTCACCGTGCTCTCTCTCCTGGCTTTCTTCCTTTACCGGCGACGAAACAGAGCGAAGGATTCGACCTCGAGCGACGGCACCTCATGGTGGTGGTCGGTCTTCTACGCGACGACCAAGTCAACAAAAACCCAGGGGTCGTCCCTGCCGTCGGATCTGTGCCGCCACTTCTCGCTGGCCGAGATCAGAGCGGCCACGAATAACTTCGACGAGGTGTTTATTATCGGTGTGGGCGGGTTCGGCAACGTGTACAAGGGCTATGTCGACGGGCGTGCCACCCAGGTGGCGGTCAAGCGGCTGAACCCGGGGTCGCAACAGGGCCTCCACGAGTTCATGACCGAGATCGAGATGCTCTCGCAGCTCCGGCACCTCCACCTGGTCTCCCTGATCGGGTTCTGCAACGACGCGGGAGAGATGATCCTGGTCTACGACTACATGGCGCGCGGGACCCTCCGTGACCATCTCTACAACACCGACAATCCCTCCCTCCCCTGGAAGCAGCGTCTCGAGATCTGCATGGGCGCCGCGCGTGGGCTGCACTACCTCCACACCGGTGCCAAGCACACCATCATACACCGCGACATCAAGACCACCAACATCCTGCTCGATGAGAAGTGGGTCGCCAAGGTGTCCGATTTCGGGATCTCGAAGGTCGGGCCCACTTCTGTGTCCAAGACCCACGTCAGCACGGTCGTGAAGGGCACCTTCGGCTACCTGGACCCGGAATACTACAGGCGCCAGCAGCTGACTGACAAGTCCGACGTCTACTCCTTCGGGGTGGTGCTGTTCGAGGTGCTGTGTGCGAGGCCCGCCGTGAACCGGATGGCCCAGAAGAAGCAGATCAGCCTGGCCGCCTGGGCCCAGAGCTGCTGTAAGAGCGGGACCATCGACAAGATCGTGGACCCGCACCTGAAGGGGGCGATCGCCCCCGAGTGCATCAATATGTTCTGCGAGATCGCCATGAGCTGCTTGCAGGACGAGGGAACCAAGCGGCCATCCATGAATGACGTGGTGTGGGGCCTCGAGTTCGTACTGCAGCTACAGGTGAGCGCGGAGCTGGGGGGGATAGACCATGTGAGTGCGTTCGTGCACAACGGCAACAACAACGACGATGACGCGGCTCCGCTGATGGGCCACAGCTATGAGGTGTTCAGTGTTGGAAATATTTTATAATATGACTTACATAATTAATCAATTTCCTATTCTATATTAATTGGATTATTGGATATTTCAATATAAATATTCGAGTGATCGTATTGAATTGGGTTTTGGTATCCATCAATAAGAGGCCTGGTTGGGCAGCAAAGTGTAGGCAATTGTGTTTAATTGAAGCATTTAATGGAATGTCCCAGTAGACACACTCATGTTAGAGTTTCCTAGGTCCCATCTCTAGTCTATAAAAAGGATAGGTATCACATGTTTGTTGCTTTATCCTATTGAAAGGTGTTCATAAAGAGAAAGATCATATATTCCATAAATAACTGATTACACTTGAAGTCGGATTGATCTATTCTATTTGGGTGAAGCAATGGCTCAAATACGTATTTATCTAATTTCGCTGTGTATACAAATTTGGTGTTTTACATTAATATAAGTGGATCCAATTTGTTCTTGATTAATAGGTTGTTTATGTTGATTAATCATAGTGTTTATGATTTAATATCAATATGTGGTATCGAAGCAGGTTGTAGATAATTGTGAAACCCGAAATATTTTTTTAAACAGAATATTGTTCTTCTTCTTTCTTGTGAATTTTTCAATCAATTGATTCTGAAACCTTAGGGCTTTTGTTCTACGTGTCGAGATCTTTCCAACCATATATGGATTGCATGATTTGGTTGAGAATTGAATGATAATTACGAATTTGAAATTCTAGGATTTATACTATGAACAAGTTCTAGAATTTTCGAATTGTTTTCAATTGATTAATGTATATTAGAAATTGTTATATGGGCATTGTTATATATGCGTTTTAGAATGTTTTTGGTTGCATCAAGGTGATTTTCAAATGCTTAAGCAAGTTAGACGACAGATAGAAATCGAGAACTTTGATGTCTCCCTCACTTCTTAGTGCAAGAGATGTAAACTTTTGCACCATAAGCTCGGCAAAGCTTGATGAAAAGCCCAGCTTTGGGCTAGCTGGTTTCTAGGTGTAACCCATAACAAGCGGACTGCTCTCGTGAAGGTCGAGAATCTTGTGGCCCGATTTTATGGCTCAAACTCGAACCCATTTGCCAAAAGAAAAAAATTGTTGAATATTAAATAAATAAAACAATCAAATTTTTCGTTGTTTTGGAAAATGCAATAGGATCTTGGGAAGCACATGCTGTAAAGTGCTTCACACTGTTTGATAAAATTTGGGTATTAGTCGATTGGAACACTAATTATAAAAGTGTTGAAGTTCCATAGTGATAAAATTACTGTATACAATCACTTGCCCAAATGGGGTCATTGTGTATATTAATTTGAAAATTGCATGAAGATAAATTTTTTTCTATTAGATAGGGATGTATACTTCAGGAATTTTATTTGCCCAAAGAAGATAAAATTTTAGAATTGCGTGTGATTTCCCCTCTATCTTGTGATAATGGATACGTATGATTTAAAGGCTTTGTCTGCCCAAAGGGGATGGATCATTGACAATTATATGTAATTCTCCTTACTGTTATTTTTTGTAAACTTCATGTTGTGAAAATAATAAGAAATCATAGATTTTGCCCAAAGGGCAGTTTGTAATGTGCTAATTATTTTGTTTATATTGTTATTGCCCAAAATTGATCGTATTGCATTATAGGTGATAAATAGTTACTTTTGTTATTAACAACAACAATATCACTATTGAAATGCTAACTGAATTGAACTTTTTAAAAGATGGAAGCAAGACATAGAGTTTGCCCTGGGGATTGTGGATATGGACTTAGCTTTAGTGAGCGCGGAGAGGGGGTGATAGACCATGTGAGTGCGTTCGTGCACGACGGGGACAACAACGACGATGACTCGGCGCCGCTTGGGGGCACCCTGATGGGCCGCAGCGATGAGGTGTTCAGCACTAGCAATAGTGGTAGTGGGAAGGGCAGTGGGGCAGGCGTGACAACGACCAGTAGCGATGATGTTTATGATGAGAGCACGACTAGTTATGATTCTGAGAAGTTGCTAACTGGGGCTGTCTTCTCTGAGATTATGAATGCCAAAGCTCGTTGAGAGAAAGGGCGTTCAGGTTTCCAATTGTTCCCGACTTTTTTATAGTACCTGAGTTATGGCAAGGTTTTGCTATGAACATGAAATAGGGCTTATTCTTTTTCTGCTTTAAGACAATAATTGTAACTTCCCACATGTCTAAGTTTGTGTATTTTCCTATGCAAAAAGGAAAAAAAAATCTAGTCATTAGGAATGTACTTAAATTCTGATCAATGTTAGATAGTCTCACAGTCTATAATCGAGGAATATCAAGTGATTCCCAGTGTTGAAGTCCTGTAATAAGGCTTGCCTTGAGATCAGTCCACCTACAAGCATTAGCCATTCTAGGAGAATTGCCAACTTGACGCTCCAAGAATAATCATCTAACATAGATGATTGTCCATTGACTTCCACGAAAGTCCTGTCTTAGTCTTGATCTTTTCGGCGGAAAACATAAAAAGAGCAACCCAGTTTCAGATGCTGTAATGCAGCAATAGTGTTTTTCGTTTGTCCATTGCTCGAGGAAGAGTTATAGAAGAGAGAATTCCCTGAAACTTAGGTACGAGATAGATAAATTCAAATTTGAATGTTGACTTTTCTAATGGACAAAAACTGGACTTCTACGAAATATAGTAATATAGAATCTATGAAAACTTCAGATTATACAAAGCTCTACGAAGAGAACAAGGATGAAGACAAAATCTAGTTATGAGTCTACATAGGAAGGACAGTCGACCCACTTCAGAGAAGCCACCTACATTGCGGCTTAAAAATGCGAAGCAAATGGCATTGGGGGAATGCCACGAAGTAACGTGGATCATCAATCGTTATTAAAAATTGAAAAACAAAAAGAAAAGAAAAGGCTGTGCAAAAAAATCTCGAGATAATTGAAAAGAAAAAACTATAATCTTATTGTATATATATCAATATAATCATAGCATTTTGATAATTTGTTTATTTAATCTTTTTGACCAATTTTAACAGAAAATTGCTAATTTAGATGCTTTCATCTAACATGAAAGCCAATAGACTGTTGATGCCAACATAGATAATTTATAATGTTTGCTCATTTTTGTATTTGTTAATGGCCCTCGTTGGTCATTAGTAGAGAGGGCCCGCAAACCCTCTTCAACCAAAATCAAGGCCCTAGCGACCCTCGATGGTTACAATCAAAATATATAAATAAAAATGTATTTGAAATTTTCAGAAATATTATTTAAAAATCGTAAAATTATTCACATCAATATTGATATGTTACATAAGACTGTCAACATCCATATTAACGATTTCAAGCTAAAATTGATCAAAAGAACTAAATTGAAAGGTTGTTAAAAGTTTAGGACTTAATTAACGAAATTGAAATATTTATAATTAAATTATGATATACGATAAGTTTATGACTTTCTTTATAAAATTTCCAGAGAATCTCAGTTAGTCATCTAGGAATTCACAAAAAGCACAAGAAATTGATGGAGATATAGAAAATTTCGACCCCAAGGGGAATTGAGGGGAAGGCCCTAAGTTAACGGGTGGTTTTTTGCCTCTCATTTTTACACAAGCTACTCCTAATCCTGAGCGCTCAATACAAAGGACACGATAAATTCTCGGACTAGGGATGATTCATGACATGTTAAAGGGCTGTTTAGGCGAGAGAAGAAAGGAATAAGAACCACTTGCACGACTGAAAAAACTATTTCAAGAGACAGGTGGAAAAGAAAAACATTGGGTAGTGACTTTGATTTTCCATGGGGTGGCCAAGGGAAAGGACCAGCAGATAGGCAACTAGACCAAATTTGTTAGATGTTGATGAATTGGACATGCTTATTTAGAGAAGACATTAAAAGTTAGAACTAATGTGATATATGGGACCAAGATATTATATGACAAGCCTAAAGCCCAATCCCTCAGCCCACCTTCATTTGTCTTCACAGATGACACGAGTTGAAGCCATTGAAGCCATCGGACAAACTGAGGAAAATAGGAGAAGCTCGTCTGTGAGTAGGGAAAAGGAGAAAAAAGAATAACGACGTAAATTACCTTTCCATTTAATTTGTTCAATGTAATTCCTACATTTTATTTTAATATGCAATGCAATCTTGAACATTCAATTTTTTTAATATAGTTCTTGAACTTTTGATATATGTTCAAATTAGGCTTTGAACTATATGAAAATATTCAATATTATCCTTCCATTAATTTAAGTTTATTTATTACATAGAATATTTTAATATGGCTTAGAAACTATAATGAACATATACAAAAAGTGCATAAATCACATTGAACAAATTGAAAGTTCGAGGATCATATGGCATATTGAATTAAAGCTTATGGATCATATTAAATAAATCAATAGTTCATTGATCACATTACATATTTGTCCAAAATTCAAGGTCATTTGTGTCATTTTCTCATAAGAAAACAAAGAAAGAAAATAACAAAATCAACTTTGTTTCACAATGTTTCATAAATATTAAAGCCCATTATTCGTCGATTGGAGTAACTTTCGAAGTTAGATTATGAATATGACATTATATCAATTTTGAACTTCGATTAAGAAGTTATCCAGTTGTGGATTTACATGAAAACGATAATGTAGGGCATCGTGGAGCTGTATGTTTTGACTGAAATGAATTTCACGTGCAAATTATGCGTAATGAACAAAGATGAAAATTCATTAAAAACAAGTTTTTTCATTAGTGCGTAAAATTCATTTTATCAACGAAGGAGTGCAGTGTAATCAAGTTATTCATTAGACTATTCAGATTTTGATATGGTTTTTCCATTAAAAAATAAAAGTGTATTTGTTCGAGTAACTTTCATAAGTTAGTTTTTAGCTTTCTCTGGTAAGTGATGACATATTTTCTTTGAGTTCATAAATTCATAATGAAAGTATCATGGTTTAGGTATACTATGAGTTATGAAATGATATGGATGAACATTTGCCACCACTTTGCCTATTTGAAATAGAAAATTATCTACTCGTTATAGTTTAAACTAGTTACTGGCAAATGGCTTGCAAAACCTTTTAATGAAAGAAATACATGAAGTTCTTAACTTTCAATGTGGTTTAAGAAAGTTTCTATCTTTGATGAATTGAATCAAGAAATGCCATGTGATTTGATTAGTGAACCCGAGTTTTGAGATGGTTTCCAGATTTGATGATGGGTTATTAGAGAACATTGTTAGTAGATTATATTTATCTCTCTATAATTAGAACCCATTGAGACGATAAATTAAGCATACTGCTATCAAGATGTCCTTCTGGCTGAACCACTGATTGATATAAATGAAAACCTAGATAAGAGGAAAAACTTGATCAATTTTTTTATGAGTGTTGAGCATGACCATAATTAGATAATGAAAATTATATTAGTCAATGAAGTAGATCATTTGATGTTTAACTTTTTCATGCCTCGTTCCCGAGCGTGCAACAGACCCCAGTAGCTTTTCATAATTGCAGTTCTTATCCACATTTCTAAGCTCGAGACCTGAAAATGGGGTTACCCTAAACCCAAACTAGGAAGGCTATCGCCTTAGGATCCTTAACCACTCTTACGATTTCTTACTATGCCCTGCACTGCTCGTACTTGTCTACTAGTCAAGTTGCACTGGACAACCCATTACCATGTATGCAATGAGTACCCATCTAGTACTATACCATCTCGCCACACTGGCAGATACATCGGCCCCTAGGCTAGACTACCATGCAATCAACTACTGGTACTCGATCTATAGTGCAGGCACATCAGGTTGAATACAACTTAGGTCCTTATTGCAAGGCATCTCATTCGTGCAATCCATAGGAGAACTCAATTAGCCAACCTATTACGTGGTCTAACCCTAAAAGTCACCACAGGCCAACCCATAAAGTGGTTTGGCTCTTATGTGGGGCCACCAGTCACCCATCATGCTATGTGACTACTAACTCTCATGACAAATCAACCCATCATGTGGCTTGACCTTAATCACCATCACTAGTCAACCCTTCACATTGGTCGACTCACAAGCGTGACTGACCACTTGGTGTTGGTACACACTCACAGGTTGTCTATTTCTATGAGCCAATGCTTAGCAGTTGATTGGTCCATGACCGAGACTTGGCCCTAAACCATACAACCCGTACTCACTTCCAGCTCGACTATCGATACGAGCTATCATCCAGTCAATCGGTTCACGACCAAGACTTGGCCCAAAGTCATACCACCATATTGTCTCATTATTCATTCACGAGTTAATCATATAAGATCATCCACAACCTATCAAAACCCTAGATCTACTCCATTGATACACTGCACTTCTTTCAAGGCGGTTTTGAGCCATTGGCGACACTTGCCATCTAATTAGGGGATTCACTCGTTCCCCTAATTTGACCATAGAAAACCCTAGTCAATGCCTTAATGGGCGTAATTGACCCACTTGGCCAATCGTAGCCTATTGGCCACCTAATTGGTCCAAGTTGCACAAAATGCACAAATATACTATTCCTGGCCCTACTCGGCCCTAATTGCCAATTTTCCACCAAATTGTATAATCCAGCTATCAATTCTATCAAAGCGGTAAAGAAACATAATCCAGGGATAGGATGTTCACTCATTTGGTGGTCCGTACAACCCAAGCTATCATGCCCCAGACTCGAGCACGTGACAATCCTTGAAGATGGTCCTAGTGGATCGATCAAATTCGTGACGATCCCAGGAGTTATCTCCGACCAATAAAAATAATTAAATAACTATTTACATAAATAAATAACACAACGAAAATTAATAAATAAACCCCTACAATTCTATGGTAAGCAAAAAATCAGATTGATTAGGTTCGAGACTAGTGTATATACGTACACAAATCCTACCCATATATATGTACAATAAATAATTATGGGTCGCGATTACTAGACAAAAGGAGATTCCTAAACCTACTATATACAACAAAAATGGCCGGGAAGGGAAAGTGAGTCGACAATCAAAACAAAGGAACTGGCCCTAAGGTGCTAGGTAAGTCTGAGTCCTAATGGTCAATCACACTACCACAAAGAGGATCCCCAAGCCCTAGATTGATATTCCATAGCTCTAGCCATCTTAGGGTGCCTCATGGTAGTCCATGTGCAAGATCAAAGGACCCCCAATCTCACATGCGTACCTCACCCAATACTGGTAAGACAACCAACACTAGAGGGACTCGTCCAACGATGCCTAATTGTCTTCTCATGTTTCTCCACTACATAACCGGAGCCGGTCTCGACCCTGTCAATCACCCATCCACTGTCCTCGAGCTCATCAGGTACCACCCACTCCTTCGGATCGTCCTCCTTGTCCACTTCCATCTCCTTACACTACTTGACCCTCTAATGGATCCGTACTTAGTACCTGTAAAAAGGGTTAGACAACCAATGAGACAAACTCAATGAGTTTAAGTCCTAAATCTCAATTAGGAGGGCACTCACTATAGGGTCCATATCCACCTAGGTAATTTAGTTCTCATGTCTCACCTGCTTCCAAGCCCGATTCTCTCGTTAACTCGTCGGTCCTAACTCGACACTAGCTCCAAATCAATCAATCAACCGTAACCAATGTAATTTAATAATAACCACAACTTAATTAATTATCAACCACTAATCAATCGCAAATTATTAACAAATAACAATCAACTACGTAATTAGGAATATTTAATAATTAAATACAATAATGCACAATCAATTTCTAGAATAAATCCAAAAGTTCCAAAAAGTTAACTGCCTAGGCCCGCCAATTAGGGATTTGCTCGGGTCCTTATTTTGAATTAAGATCTCCAATTTGATAAACTACGAGCGCCATCACCTTAATTGGTAGCCATTTGGCCAACCACTCAATTTTCATTAATTTTACTAAAATATCTCAAAATACCTAAAATTATAATTTGTCCATAATTAAGCAAAAATTGAATTAATTAATCCTAATTGCGCAAATTATCAATATGTTCTCACCCAGCTAATTATCAAATTAACTATAGCCAATAATTTACCCAATCGCCCCTAAATTTCCAATTTTACCATTTTACCCATAAAGCCCTAATTAATCAAAATTAATGAATTATTTCTAATTTCTCAAAATTAATAATTTATTTCCCCAACAACTAATTGTCCAATTAGTTAGAGCTACTAAATTACCAATTTGCCCCATAGTTATCTAATTTTGCCAATTTACACATAATTGGTCAAAATTACCTAATCGAACTTAATTCACCCAAAAATCACCAAATTGCCCCTAATCATCCAATTGACAACCATTTTAGCCCAATCAAGTCAATAATCAACTACTAAAGTGAATAACCACCCTAATTGAGGATTAAGAGGTAAACTCACAATTGGATCCAAGCTTTTGTGTCCAATTAACGGCAACAGTCCACGGCGAGCCTAATTAGTACACAAAATTCGCGCTCTGGACGTATGATTGGCCCAATACTCCATGACACGACTCGACGTGACGCGGTGGCGACGATAGTAGCTTTTTCCGATGAACTTCGGCAAGCTGGACGGGTTGCTAGACGAGGCAATTAAGACAGTCGGATGGCTAGACGACTTGGTTCGTGGACCTCCAGTGGCCATTCGTGGTTGGAAACGGCAAGCCAAGGAATCTGTGGTCGAGAAAATAGAGAATGGGGACTTTCAGTAGGCTGGGCGTGGCTGGGTCGAGTTGGGATGAGCTTAGGTGACGTTGGTGATGATGCAGAGCTGATGAACGGCGTCTAGGAGATCCTCGGGGTGACGACAAGGTATGGTGAGGATTACAGCTCGCTTGAACAAATGAGTTTCAAGCAACGGCGGAATAGGGGCTTGGGTTTTCGACTCGAGGGCATTGTACGGCACGGTGGCACACACAGTAGCGGTGGCAAGCTTTAGTGGTCCAGGCGAGGCTCTTTGGTCAAGCCGACATGTCTTCACAATCCAATGGCGTTGAGAGAGGCAATGAACCGACAGCTAGAGTTTCAGCCAGGGGAAAGAAGGGATTGACGAGGAAGATGCTAAGTTGGCAGGGAGAGGGCCAATTGGCGCGAGTTGGGTCTCGTGTGCGGCCATGACCCTCATCTGCCTGCGCCACGTGGCCTAATGTGCTAATGTGGTGTCAATGCAAGTTGAGCGTGTGACTGGCACATGCAGAAGGGAAAATGGGCTGGGCTGGGTCGGTCAATCGGTCAGGGCCGGCCCACGTATAGGAAGGAGAAGACAAGGTTGACCAGGGGTGAAATTGAAAATTCCCATGGGCTAAAATTGAAAGGTTTTTAGGGACCAAATTGAAAAACTTTAAGAAATTAGGGGATCTTTTTGAAATTTCAGAAAGTTTTGGGGATTGCCTTGAAACAAAATTTTGCGATTTCATCTATGGGATTCTCATGGTCCACGGTGTACAAACGGGAGTCCAAAATTCACAAATTTGAGCCTCCATAAGACCAAAAACGGGCCATTACACAAGCAACGTTGACGATGGCAAGTCGTAGCAAGCCCATGACTTCGCGAAACTCACGCAATGATAGCACAAATGGCCTTGGTACGACAAAACATGCTTTAGCCCATCATGGCATGGTGGTGGCACTCTGCAGTAAGCTCCAGCGAGACTTCGGTGGGGGCTCCTATGGCAGTTCTTGGTCGTCGAGAGGTGGCCGAGCACTTGGACGGTGTGGCAGAGGCTGATGTCCAGGGGAATGGCTCCGATCAGCAGCCAATAGCTCGGATTAGCCTTGGACTTGGCTGGAATTGGCTGATCAGAGGCTAACCGATGACATGATGGCGGCTAGGTGACTCGGGGTGGTGTCAAGTGGCATGGGCCATTGCTAGAGGCTCACCACATAGCTAGCGAGTAGTGGAGCAGCTTTAATTTGCTTCGGGAATGAGCAACCTGAAGGATCGGGTGTGGATTCTAAACAGAGGAATTGGGTCGAGGCCGAAATTGAGCTGCTGGCATGAAATCGATGTCGGTGAAGGGTTGGGTGGCATCCAACGAATGTCCAAGGAGGTCCTTAAGGCAACGATGGCGGCTGAGTAACCCCGAAGAGCGTGCGGTGCTCTCACATAGCACCTTCAACGGAAACAAGGGAGCCAAGCGTCGAGGAGAAACTTGACAACCTCCGAGACAGCAACTATGGTGGCCAAGGGCTTGAAGGGGATGAGGGGGTTCTTAGGAACGTACAAGAAGGGATTGTGCGGCCTGGGTGTCATTGGTTGCTCGTGAATCGTCGAGCTCAGCTAACCACAAATAGGGACAGTGGCTTCCATGGTCGTGACTTCAGGCGGCTCCTGAAGGCAATGATAGTGGCAACCACGACAGGGGAAGTGAAGACGGGACTACACTAGGGCTACGAGAGCTACCGATGTGTCAAATGGTGGCCAGAGATGAAGTAATGATGACGGGCAGAAGGGTCAGTCACTAGCGACCAAACTAGGGGGCATGGCTAGCATAGGAGGAAGTTAGCTGGATTAGGGGCAACTGGCGGCCATTCGATGGCCATGCCGCCGATGATGGGATGCTTGGCTAGCTGTGCAGGTTGCCAGGGCGGCCTGCTGGCCATTGGTTGCCGATGTGGTCCCCCCCCCTCACGCATACACGCTAGGTGCTAGGGAAAACATTAACATGAACGGGGAATCGGTGGGGAGGGTAAAGAAAATCGATTTGCGTAGGCGGTCGCACTGGCTCATACACGGTCCGACTAGTTCATTCATGAGAAACCTAGTTCCTCTGTGGGTTTGTTGACCGGTCAATAGTCAACGTTGACTTGGTCAAACCTAGGTCCAAAAATTTGCCAAAATGCTCTGGGCCAAAAATTTGAGTTCTTAAGGGCCAAAGCGCAATTAACCAAAATTCGGGGGACCTAATCACAATTTCGAAAGTTCAGAGTCTCCCGAAATGAAACTCCACGGTTTAGTCCGAGGGACTCCCAAGGTCCACAGGCCACTAATTATACTCTTAGAAATGGCCGAAATGGGCTGTTACAATTCTTCCTCCATTAAAGAAAGTTCGTCCTCAAAATTTGTATTGCTCGTTTCCTCAAGTAGATAAGGGGTACTGGATCTTCTTTGCCCCTTCACTTTTCCCCGTTGCACCTTCTACATCATGGTGTTGCTAGACAATTTTAACTGAAGGAATAATCTTATTCCTCAGAATCTGCAGGTAATAGGTTGTGTTGTATTGTGGTCTCGTATCCAATGTAGTCTGCAACTCTTCCAGAATGATGTTGTGAAAAAATTACGATCGAAGGTGATCGTCACCGGCACTCCTTGAAGTTTGACTAGCTAGCGTATCGGTCCAAGGTGAAGTCTTCACACACTATGATGGAACAAGCTGATTTGGTCAGTCTATGCACTATGACCCAAATTGTATCATGACTTCGCTGATTTCTTGGCAAGCCTGTGACAAACTCCATCATGACGTGTTTCCTTTTTACTCGGGAATCTTTAATTACCTAAATAGGCCTCCAAGCTTACAACATTGTGCCTTTATTTGCTAACAAGTCAGGCACTTGGCTACATGTTTCGCCACCTCGGCTTTCATGTTACTAAACCAATAATAAGGTCTCCGATTTTGATACATTCTCATACTCCCAGGATGGATACTATAGTTACTCATGTGTGCTTCAAACTGGACATCTCCCGATGCAATATCCTTAGGCATACATAGCCTCCTTAGAACTTGAGTATCCCATCCTAGGACACTTGGAAGTATTGCTTCCTTTCATGGGCGCAGGCCTATAAGATCCGTCGAATGATAGGATCCATTGATTGCAATGCCTCTATCCTTGACTGGACTTGAGGCTTAACTCATAAATTGGCCATCAGACAAGTGAGGTGACCACCTCAAACTTGATATTGGAATCTCTTACCCTTCCCGCAGATGCCACTTTAAGATCATAAACCACACCATGGAGGACTTACAACTAAGAGCATCAGCTACTCGGTTGGCCTTCCTTGGACAGTACAAGCTGTCATAGTCATAATCCTTAAAAAGTTCTATCTAACAATACCGTCTTATGTTTAACCCCTTCTGAGAGAATAGGTATCTAAGACCCTAATGGTTGGTAATGATAGTGAACTTCTCCACAAGTAATGTGTCCAAAAGTTGAGGCAAAGACGTTTGCGGCCAGTTCTAGGCCATGCATCGGATAGTTTTGCTCATGAGGCCTCATCTACCTAAATGTATAGGTCACTACCTGACCACGCTGTGTTAGAATAGACCCTAGTCCTTGATAAGATGTATCACTATGGATTTCATATCCACTAGGACCTGACAAAATCGTTAGCACTGGAGCTATAGTCAATCTCGTCTTCAGCTCCGAAAACTTTCTTTAACAATTTCATCACAGCGTTGGTATATACGAGAATCTTTCCACAAGTGACAATAATAGTTAGCTAGACCCAAGAAGCTTTGAATCTTGATTTCTGTCGTGGGTCTTGGTCAATCCACATTTCTATCTTGGCAGGGTCCAACGAAATCCCTTCACCTAAGATCACGTGGCCCTAAATTATCACACGGCCAAGTCATAACTCGCACTTACTAGACTAGCGTAGAATGCGTGTTCTCGAAGAGTCATTAACACTACTCTCGAGTGTTGTTCATGTATCTCTTTCTGATGGGTAATCCTGGTAGTTCCTTTAGAAACACTTCAAGAAATTCTCGCACTATGGCGATCTCCTCCATTGTCAGCCCCTCGAATGACGCATCCACCACCAATGCTAGAAGACTCTGCCAAACCTTCTTGAGCAGTCTCACTAACAAGAGAGATTAAATTAGGGGTATTGAAGGCCTTCGTCAATTCCCTACAAACTTCATGACTTGGATTGGCCTATAGTCAAAGTCATATTAGCTCATTGAGACAGTCGACCATGGCTCTTTACTTCCTCAGCTAGGTCCAATCAGATGGCCACATTGAAGTCCAACTTGCCCAACATAGATAAGTTTATCAATTCTTTTACCCCACTAATTATTACTTCGCACCCCTTGTACCTCCTGACTAACAAGACTTTATCATGCAAAAGGGGTCGAAACACTAAGGATCATATCTAACAGTCCCACTTCCAACCCAACTGGTTTAGCGAACTACTCAGCTATAAACGAACGAGTGGCTCTAGTGTCAAACAAAGCATAAGTGGTATGCTAGTGTAAAGGGATGGTACTTGGGATAACTATTCTGGAGCTCTAAGTTTCAGCTCAAGTCACAACGTACATTTTTCCTTGAACTCCGAGGTTTCATCTGCGCTACCTTAAGGCATGTTCCCCACTGGTTGGCGTGCGCACTACAACAATTGTGTCCCAATTGAACGACGTGGCTAATCTCTCCACAGGTGGCCCTCTTGGCCACACCTGAAATAGGCTTCGGTCCTCAAGGGACAAGTACTAGATCCATAGTACTTTTTGCAGTAACGACACTTACTGTCCGAGTAGGACATCAGCTTTAAAATACTACATCTTTTACTAGGAGGAGTAGCATACTTAGATGCAGACATCAGCCTCTTTCCTAGCCAACTGTGGTCCACAGGTAGCAGCTTTCTCTGCCAAAACCCTTTCAACCATCATGGCTCTACTTAACGCATCACTATAATTGTACAACTCCAGAGGTACTAGTTGGCTCTTAGTGTCAGGCTTCAGTCCACTTCAGAACCTAATCACTTGATCTATGGGAATCTTCCACGATCCTCCTGCCATACCTAGACAGTTCGGTGAACTTTGCTTCCAACTCTTCTACTAAAAAGTTTATTCTAACGGAGTCTCAGAAAGTCAGCCATCTATTGTTGCCTCGCAATACTCGAGAAATACTTCTTGCTAAATTCTCTCACAATAGCTTTCCAAGTCAGTTCTACTCCTTCAGGGAAAATCGTTCTCTTCGTGGCCTCCTACTTGTGCCTGGCGTCATCTTCCAAATGATAAACTACCAAGACCACTTTATCAACATCAGTGCACCTCATCACCAAGAACACCTTCTTAATTCCCCAGAGCCAAGAGATGGTAGCTTTCGGGTCGCCTCTTCTAAAGAACGGTGAAGGCTTCTGTTTAAGAAATTGCTCCATCTATTTCTGCACCCATTTCTCCTCATTCCCACCTTCAATGGTTGGGATAGGATTAGGGCCATGAGCTGTAATATCCTCAGCGGCAGCACCTACAGCGGGCACCAGGCCTACAGTAGTGTTCAACACTGCAGTAACAACGGCATCTGTCACAACAGCAGCAACTACAACAATGGCATCCTAATTCTAGGCCTATTGGGCCACTGTGCCCCGAATGTCACTCTTTTCATCAATGGTCTCTGGTCCCTAATGTCCTTGAGATTTAAAAGTTGATTCCACAACCCCAACCACATTTGTTAGATGTTTGGAATAACAATTATCTATAATCAACAAGGGGCAAGCGATACTCAGCAATTTAAATAGCATGCGATACATAGCAAGCCATAAACGGTGAGCGATACCTAGCAACCACAACTAATGTGTGATACATAACACGCTTTAACGGCAAGCGATACACAAAGCAAGCCACAATCAATATCCAATAGCAACATGCTATTCACACCTATCCAAAAAGCGAGCTATTCCCAACAACGCTTTACACAGACAACATGTGATACCTAGCATGCGATTCAAATCCTTCATTAACGGTACTCACAAACCAACACTATCGAGGTCCAACGACCGACCTTACTGCACATGTCCCATATTATGTCAGCGCAGGCAAACGTAAAACCATGCAATCATATGAATTTCCTACTCTAGTACACACTCATTTCTTTATCATACATGTCTCGTATCATGTACGATTGAGGCATGGATGCGATACTCCGCATTACTTCACTAAGTGCTCATACCGAAAGCAAGTCCCCAACTTACTACCTAGAAAAACATAACTCAACCTTATCGCTCCAAGTTTTAACCGGCTCTGATACCAAATCAACTGTGGCTATCATGCCCCAATTCCAAGCACGCGATAAACCCTAGTAGCTTTTCTTGATTACGGTCCTTATTTACCCTCTCCAAGCTTGGGACCTAAAAATGAGGTCAACAACAACGAATGAGATATAAATCTCAGTGAGTTCCCTAATCACAATCTAGATTTCTCATTGTGCCATGCACCACTTGCATGTGCCTACCAATCAAGTTGCATTGGACTACCCATTACCATGTATCCGATGAGTACCCATCTAGTACTGTCATGACCTCTCTGAAGGTGCACCACCTAGGGTTCGGCTAATGGATTGCTAAGTCTAACTTAACTCAAGCTTTCCCAAGCTCATACCAGTTTGTGACTTAGGTGTCAGTTCTTAACATGCAAATTGATTTTAGTTGGAGTCGCCACTAATCTATTTATGGTAGGTCGATTAGAAACTTATGTAAAGCACAGAGAGTTGTACTTTACCCCTACGAACCAGCGATTATGAATTTGGGGACTTGGGTACATTTTCTTTTATTTCAAAATAATATTTTTGTAGGCAGTTTGAATTGGTTTTAACTTTCTTCCCTAACATGGATGATGACCACGCAAGTGCACAAATATTTATAAGAATGCTTAATGAAAAACAATAGATGAAATTTTTTTTTTTGGTTTTGTTATCCTAACACACAAATTAACTAAATATGTAAATGAGATTTTATACTTTTTTTGGGATTTGAACTTTTTAAAAATGCAAAAAAACTATTCTAACATGTGATGCTTATGATAAAAATCTAACCCTAAATGTGACTAACCTAATATGTTATGCAATTCTAAATTAAACTAATAAATGTAACATGCGAATCAACTAGACTAATTGAAGACATATAATTATCTAAATGACATGCGAATGACATTTTTTGATATTTTTCCATTTATTAAAAAATTCGAAATTAGATAAATGGCTAAACTGAACTTGTTATTAATCTAATACATGCAATTATCTAAGCGACAAGCAAAATTTTATTTTATTTTATTTTTAAAAATTAGAAATTATTAAATGCCTTAAAAGAACATCCAACCTATGTTAAGAAGGTCAAAATTTGAAAATCGATAATCACGTGCATTCTAATCTAACATATCATGCATTGTACAACACTAACTTTTTAGTCCTAAACATGTGACATAGCTAAATTAATCGAAAACATGTGATTATCTACATGACATGAGAATGCTTTTTTTATTTTTTTATTATTTATTAATCAAAATTCGAAATTAGATAAATATCTAAATTAAACCTGCTACTAACTTAATGTAAGAAAATTTAAAACTAAATGGCCTAATATGAATATGAATTCTAACTTAATATGACATGCATTGAATAATCCTAGACTTCTATATGCTTTATTCTAATACGATATGAAGCTTTTATGACCTAAACATGCAATTTCTAGATGACGTGGCATGAGATATATGCGCCTAATCTCTATATGACATGCATTTTCTAACGTGCAAATTATATGGCACATGACATGACCTACATGAAATGCATGATTTTCATATTTTCAAGAAAATTCTAAATTAAAATTAATATCCTAAATCAAACATGTGATCCTAAGAAAAACTATCAAATCCTATTTTTTGTGTTTTCAATTTTTTTTAAAAAAATAAGATCTCAAATAGAATAAAATTCACGCAAAAGACTTGAAGAGATTGCGATATCCGAAAAAATAATATGTCGTCTCGCGTCATAAATTAACGGATATCGCAACCCTCAAATAATCGCAATCCAAAAAAAGAAAACTTACTCAACTAGATTTAAAACAATCTAAAAAAAAATCTAAAATAATTAAGCAAAATAGTTCGTCATCTCACGGACCAAATTGATAATTATTTTAAATTTCAAATAATGAAACCTTATTGAATATGCCTATAACAACCAAAAAGATACGTTAGTCCAAATTTAAAAAAAAAAACGATATCGAATTCAAAGTTGAAATTGATGCTTACCTAGTTTGCGGATGCTCCCAAATTTGAATCGATGGATGTGGATCACGAACGAAAAACAACGATGACAATTCTTGAAGAATCCTTGGATATTTGCGGAAAAATTGGTTTCTTCGTTCATCCTTTTCCTTTGACCTTCACTGAAGCAAACAAGGATTAAAGAAGAGAAAGGCAAAGATGACTTTTTTGTGGATTGTCTCCTTCCCTGCTACGTGTGCTCCTTTTTGTCTCTTTTTTTTGCTGTTCAACTCTCCTCCTTTCTCTCTTTGGAACACTTTTCTTTTGCTTGCAGGTGGTCCCTCCTTTTTGACTTTTCCCCCAATCTTTTGTTTCCTTTAGAGAACCCCCCAGAAGAAGAAAAAATCCACACAATCTTTCACACACGTCTCACTCCCCTTTGTGCAGAAAAAGAACCCCAAAAAATTGTTGACCAAGAAGAGCTTCCCCTAAATTTTGACTAGTAAGAGACTTCACAAAATTTTTCACCGCAAAAGACTTCTCCCCAAATTTTTTCACCGCAAAAGACTTCAAAAAATCCATACTCTCTTTTCTCTCTCTCCGATTTTTTCAGCCCCTTTTCTGAAAGCCACCCCCTTCTATTTATAAAGACTTAGAGACAACAACCTAAAATCTTTAAAATTAGAAGTAAGGTGATTCCAAAATTTGATTTCCGAGAGAATATATATCAGTCCACTATCTTCAACTCAACCACTTGTCGATTTTGAAGTTTTATTATCCCCAGCACAACCACCTGTCAATTTTGAAATTTTATTATCCGTAGCACAACCACCTGTCTTCTAGAAACTCTTTCGATTACACGTGTGGTGACACGTGGTAAGATTATGTTAAGACCATGCGATGCAAATAATTTTTTTATAAGCGTGATATACGAGTGAAATAACAAGAGTTACAAGCACAATAAGAGAGTTAAGAGAAGAGATCAAGACACAGAGTTTATAGTGGTTTGACTTTGCTCAAGCCTATGTCTACTCTCTCGGGTTGATAACCTATTGGTTAGATTCCACTATGAATCAAAAGTGTTATAATTCAGGACCAAGACTTCACATAGTCTTCTGCTCTCACAAAACAAATATGTATCACACTCTTTTGTTTACAATGTAAGCTCACAGTAAATGGATAGCTCTGAACTTTGAAATTATACTCTCGTCAGCGCTCATTGAAAGACTTGAAATATCTCCCACAATCAATCGGGGAGATCTCGAGCAATCTTCAGATCATGATAAGAGCCCGTCAATCCTAATCACCCATACAATCAGGATCTTGGTTTCCATATGTGAATACTTGCCACGTTCACCCGATCTTAAGAGAATCCAGAATATCAATAGTAATCTTCATAGTCTTGATGAGAATAATCAATCTTGTTAATCCACTAGTATGCTATCTGAAATCCATGAGTATCAATGTCGTAAGAATACCATCTTACTCAACCAGTCGTCACAATCCGACTTTCCAAATTTTACTAAATCTGACTTCCCAGACTTTACGGTGTCTGCTACCTCCAAATGATACTCTGTCTGACATCTCCAGATGTTACTCTATCTAGCCTCTCCAGACGATATAATATTTGACATCTCCAAACGATATAATGTCTGGCCTCTCCATACGATATAAAATTTGGCCACAACTTTTTTGTTTGACTTCAAGTCGAGTCACTGAGTTTTATCATCTTGTCCTTGAGTTTTGTCATCTTCAAAATCAATAATAGAGCTTCCTCTAACAATCTCCCCCTTTTTGATGATGACAAAATGATCCTGCAGATTTTGAAGATATATTCTACAACACAAAATACTAACCATATGCAATATCTCTAAAGTGAGATAAAGCTATCCTGCAGATATGAGACTTTATAAATCCTGCAATATATCATGTTAGCAGTATCTAGAAAGTACTTAAGAAAATCTGCAATCTACATCCACAAGACAAAGGTTAGTCTTCACATTAAATCTTAAGGAAAATAACATCCCTGTCAACGATTCAAATCACACAATCATCATTGCAATCGACACATCCACGTAAAATCTCGATTCATCCATTCAAGTCATCCAGTCAAAGAGTCAACCAAAACAAGCTATCAAACAAAACTATCCATGCATAAAAAAATAAACCAGTTTAAAAAACAAAACAAAATATGCACTTTCTCCCCCTTTTAGTCATAATGAAAAAGTTTAAGAGGGAGGGGGAACTCGAACAAAGTGGAGATGATCCAACAACTACACTGTCTGCCACAACTTCTTTACGGTCTCCATCCATTGTTCAACATCCACTTTCTTTGTCAATTGCTAATATAACTCTTGAACAATAGAATTTAGAGACTGTAACTACATATTCAAGAGATTATGATGTTGTAACATCTCAAGCTCCATATCAGATTGATGAGACTTTAACTCAATAATAAGTCCAAGCAATTGTTTGAACTCGTCATAATGATTCTGTTGTGCAAGAGCTTCAGCATATATAGTTTGTGGAAGATGATAAAAGGTGGGAGCATTGACCTGTTGGAATGTAGGAAGAGATGTACTAACTCTCCTATCTTGTGGCTATCAACTCTGCTTTTGTTTGTCCACTTTCTCAAAGCGGACCTTTGAGCTTCAGCCTGTTCTTTCCACTCTATGTCATGTTTGCAATGACCTAAATTAACAGCACTTCATCATCAATCTGAATGTCATCAATCGAACATCGTGCGCAACGTCATCTGGAATGTGTATTGTGCGCCGCATCGTGATTGGAGCAAACATGATCGCTTTTCCTTTATTCAAAAGCTTCTCTAATTGAGTCGGAGTTGACAGAATAACATGCTTACTTGTTGATTGAGGAGCATCTCTGATAACATGCATCCCAACGGTGGCTTGGTCAGGTTTCTTTGTTGCAGAACTTGAAAATTTCCTTGAAGTAGACATAATGACAATTATGGATAATTCCTCCATTGTTCGAGTCAGAAAGTTGAAAACTTTGAAAGAGAATACCACGGGAGACAACAATGTGCTAGGGTTTCAGAGAAGAAAGCTTTTGAAGTGAAGAGGCAGAATCCCAAACGGTTATAGGGTGAGAAAGCCTTTCGAAATTCAAAAAGAAACTAAATTTGAGAAATAAGATTTCCAAAAACAACGATTCTGTCAATCACACAAGGAATGCATATTTCATGCAACGATTCAAATAGGCAAGTAAATATTCACAAAATAACGGACTTACGACAACATGCTAAAGATACATGTTACCTTATGAAAGAATGGCGGGAAAATTTCATATCATAAGCTCCTAAATCATAGGATATCATAAACGAAAGCAATTCAAGAGTTTGACCATCTGAGACGTTGTAAGATCTGAGACATTGTAATGTCTGGAGCATGATATCATCTGAGCTTCATTAATTAGGGGATAAGATGTTCAGCTTGCTCCATATAAATTTGAAAGAACTCTTGTCCAAGGCCTTTGTGAAGATGTATGCCAGCTGATTTTTGGAATCAATGAAAGTAACTCTAATATTCTTTTTCTCCACATGGTCCCGTTGAAATGATGCCGAATTTCAATATGGTTGGCTCTAGAGTGCAGAATTGGATTTTTGGTTAAATCCGTAGCACTTGTACTATCACACTTGATTTCTATGCATGATTTTGGAAATTTGAAATCACGTAGTTGCTGCTTCATCCATAATATTTGAGAACAACAACTTGCAAGAGCAACATACTCTAACTCTACTGTTGATAGAGCAACCATGTGTTGTTTCCTTGACATCCAAGATATAAGTTGTTCACCAAGCAGCGGACAAGTACTTGAAGTACTTTTTCTATTTAATTTGCAGTCTGCTAAATCAGCATTAGAATATCCAAGTAGTGTGAAATATTCATCCTTTGGATACCATAATCCGAACTTTGAAGTTGTTGCCACATACTTTATGATTCGCTTAACAGCACTGAGATGTGACTCCTTAGGATTAGATTGATATCTTGCACATAGACACACACTAAACAAAATGTCAGGTCTAGATGTTGTTAATTATAAAAGAGATCCAATTATATTTATGTATAGTCTCTAATCAACTTGTTTTCCGTCAATATCTTTGTCAAGCTTCAAGGTGCTTGACATGGGCGTCTCTGTCTTCTTGCAATTGTCCAAGCCAAACTTTGAGACAATCTCTTTTGTATACTTCTCTTGATGAATGGATATATCTTCTTCTGATTGTTTGACTTGTAATCCCAGAAAGAATGTTAACTCTCCCATCATACTCGTTTCGAATTCATCTTGCATAGCTTTGGAAAAATTATTGCAAAGAGTTTCATTTGAAGAGCCAAAGATAATATCATCAACATATATTTGTATTAAGAGAAAATCTTTGCCTTCATTCTTGACAAATAGAGTTATGTCAACTTTGCCTTTCTCAAAACCATTATGAAGCAAAAATTTACTTAACCTTTCATATAAATCTTTGGGAGCTTGTTTTAGACCATAAAGTGCCTTCTTCAGTTTGTATACATGATCTGGCTTCTTCGGATCTTCAAAACCAAGAGGTTACTTTACATACACCTCCTCTTGTATGAAGCCATTTAAGAATGCACTCTTTACATCCATTTGGAATAACCTGAAATTTTTGTAACAAGTAAAGGCAAGCAATAATCGAATAGCTTTTAACCTTGTTACTGGTGCATAGGTTTCATCATAATAAATTCCTTCTTGTTGAGAGTATCCTTTTACTACCAGTCTGGTTTTGTTTCTAACAACTTTGCCTTCCTCATCCAATTTGTTTCTGAACACCCATTTGGCTCCAATAATAGATTTTCCTTTAGGTTTTGGAATTAATTCCCAAACATCATTGATTGCAAATTGTCTGAGCTCATCTTGCATGGCCTCAATCCAGCTTTCATCTGATAGAGCTTTATCTACACTCTTTGGTTCCACCTCAGACACAAGTGCTACAGCACTAGATTCTTCATATCTCTGTGACCTCGTTCGAACTCCTTTATTGAGATTGCCAATAATAAGTTTAGTTGGATGACTAAACTTGTGTTTCCAATTTGAATGAAGAATTCTTCTGGACTTGGATGACACAATCTCATCTTCTCGTTGTTGTGCTTCCTTAGGCAAGTTCAAGTTTGAGAAGTCTTGAAAGTAATCTAGAACATCAAGCTGTGTTTGATGTGAATGTAATTGATTATCTTCATGGAACTTCACATTCATTGATTCTTTCACAATTTGAGTCTTCTTATTGAAAACTTTGTAAGCTTTGCTGGTCATAGAGTATCTAAGAAAGATTCATTCATCTGACTTCATATCAAACTTACCAACATGGTCATTAGGATTTTGTAATATAAAGTAATTGTAACCAAAAACACTAAAATAAGAAACAATTGGTTTGTTATCCTTGAAGATCTCAAAATGGGTCTTCTCTAAAATAGGCCTGAGATACATCCTATTTATGATATAGCAAGCAGTAGACACTGCTTCAGTCCAAAAGTGAGAAGGAATGTTACTCTCAATCAGCAGAGTTATGGCCATCTCTTGTAGTGACCTATTCTTCTTTTCCACAACTCCATTTTGCTTAGGTGTATATGGAGATGAAAATACATGTTGAATCCCTGTATCATCACAAAACTTGGCAAAGTCTTGGTTCTCAAATTCTCTTCCATGATCAGTGCATATTCAAGAAATAGTACAACCTTTCTCATTTTAAACTTTTTTGGCAAACATTGAGCAGTAAGTAAAAGCATCAAACATACTTGCCAAGAAGTATACCCATGTGAAATAAGAGTAGTCATCAACAATTACCAGACAATAACTTTTACCACCAATGCTCTGAGTTTGAGTTGGTCCAAACAAGTCCATGTGAAGTAGCTGTAAAACATGGTCAGTTGATACTTAGTTTATCAACTTATAAGAATTTCTGACCTGTTTTCCCAACACGGAGGAAGTACAAGAATTGTTCTTTTGAAATGCCAAGTTAGGAAGGCCACAAACAATCTTCTTTGTGGAGATCTTGGCAATTTGCTTCACGTTGGCATGTCCAAGTCTTTTATGCCATAGATTTATTTCATCCTGATCAGAAATAAGATACTGCGAACTATCTGGATTCACATCCAGTAGATAAATATTTTCATGACGTTTTCCAGAGAATGATTGTGAGGATTCCTTGCTGGAACTATAGCATAAACCTTCTTGAAATTGAATTCTATATTTAACATCGCAAAGTTGACTAATACTGATAAGGTTATAATTCAAACCTTTTACCAAACAAACATTCTTGATAATCAAATTTCCAATCTGCACAGTTCCACATCCAACTATCTTCCCTTTGCTTTTTCCACCAAAGGAGACTTTCCCTCCTTTTGTTCTGACTAGATCTACAAAATAGCTTGAATCACATGTAATGTGCCTTGAGCATCCACTATCCAAGTACCACTTTGTCTTGCTCTTGGTGGTAACCTGTTAACAATAAAAGTATTTACTTTTTCTTTGGTACCTAGACTTTCTTAGGTCCAGTATAGTTAGTGTAAGCAAAGTTTGACCAATTTTTCTTTACTGATCTTCTTATCAGAGGACATTCTCTTTCAAGATGTTCTGAGCAATTATAGTTGGAGCACTTCAGAGAACTTCTCCCAACATGTTTTACAAAAACTTTTTAAAAATGATTTTTGTAAGCCTCCTTTGAAGGTTTTCGTTCAAGCCTCTCCTTTACCTTGGGAAAATCAATTATATGAACGGTTTTAGGAGTCATACCTAAACTAGCTTTGTTAAAATATGGTCTTTGAACTGAAAGAAGTTTATCAAGCTTTTCAGAACCATTTGAAAACCTTTTTGAGAGATTTGAAAAATCAGTTTTGAGACAAACAACTTGCTTTTCAAGAGAATCTAATTTCCTCTTTGTAGCAACCAAACTATTGTTCAAGCTTTCAAATTTTTCTAGCCACACATTTTCCTGTCTTTGAAGTCTCAATTTCTCCTTCTTAAGCTCAGAAATTCTTTTCAGAGATGATTCCAAACTAGAGTATAATTCATCAATGTACTTAGAGACTTTAATAGGAATTTGGAAATTACTGACCTGATTATCTTGATTTGAATCTGAATCTGAACTTGCTTTTGAATCTGAATTTGATCGTGCCATTAAGCATATGTTTGAAAACTTATCATCACTTTCAGCATCACTCCAAGTTTCGGCTTTGAGTGCTTTCTTCTTGTATTTTGCATTTCTTCCTTTAATCTACTTTAGTAGAGGACGGTTGGGTTTGATGTGTCCTTTCTGCCTACAATTGTAACAAGTTACATTATTATTGGCTTCATTGTCCATGACTGTTTATGCTGAAAATTCTGCCTAGGCTGTCTTCTTTGAAAGTTCTGCTCTGGCTATCTTTTTTGGAAGTTCTGCTCTGGCTGTCTTATCTGGAAGTTCTGAGAACCAAAATTTCTTGAGTTGAACCTTCTTCCTTTATTGTTCAATTTCTTGAACTTCTTCATTAGAAGAGCCATTTTTTCATCATCCAATGTCTCATTTGATCCTGCAACATCAAAGTCTTCATTAGATTTTAAATTTATAGATTTCTTACCTTTCAAGTCTGATTGTTTATCAGATCTTTCCACTTCATAAGATTGGAGAGTTCCAATTAGCTCATCAATAGAAAGAGGTTGAATCCCTTTTGTCATTCACTTGAGAGTCCATGTAGTAATTTCTTGACTTTCATTGGTCCAGAAATAGGTTGATCTTGATATACAAGACCATTGACAATCTCTGTGAATCGGCTAAACATGTCAAAGATAATCTCTCTAGGCTTCATTTTGAAAGCTTTGTATTGACCAAGTAGAATATTGATTCTTATTTCTTTGACTCAGGCAGTTCCTTCAAAAGTGACAGTCAACCTTTCCCATATCTCCTTGGCTATTTCACAAGATGAAATACGATTATAGTCAGTAGGAGATAAAGCACAGTATAAGGAATAAATAGTTTTGGCATCAATATTTTGTCTTCTGATAAGTTTAGCTTGAGTCATCTCTCCAGCCTCTACAACATTTCTTTCTGGATTTGATGTAGCTTTGGGATTTATTCCTCTGTCAATGACATCCCATTCCATTGGATCTTTTGGTCTTAGGAATGCTCTCATTTTATTTTTTCAAATGCTATATTCATTTCCATCAAAGTAAGGTGCTTTGGCATAGCTCTGTCCTTCCATCACTCTTGGAACAAAAACTCTAGACATATATCTTTAGCTCAGAAGTAAAACACTTCAAAAATAAGCATGAAGCTTTGATACCAATTGAAGGATCTGTTAGGGGAAGCTCTATTGTTGATTTTGAAGATGACAAAACTTTATAACAAGATGGCAAAACTCTGTGATTTGACTTAAAGTCAAATACTTTGTTGTGACCAGATCTTATATCATCTGGGGAAATGTCAGATTTTGTATCATTTGGAAGTTGCTAGATCTGATATCGTCTAGAGAGGCCAGATAGTGTAACATCTACAAGATAGAGTAACATCTAGAGATAACCAGATTTTGTATCATTTCGAGATAGCATACACCGTAAAGTCTGGGAAGTCAGATTTGGTGAAATCTGGGAAGTTGAATTGTGATGACAACAGAGGATTAACAAGATTGATTATTCCAAAGTTATGAAGATTATTATTGGCATATTGGATTCGCTGAAGATCAGGTAAATGTGACAAGTATTCACTTATGGAAACCAAGATCCTGATTGTATGGACAACCAGGATTGACGGGCTCTTAACACGATCTGAAGATTGCTTGAGATATTCTTGTTTGATTCTGTCCAACGGGTTGATTGGAAGAATTCCTTTGGAAAGTGCCAACAGTTGTATTGGCATTAAGGAGTATTTAAGGGAATATTTCAAGTCTTTCAAGAGGAAGCTGATGAGAGTATAATTCCAAAGTTTAGAGCTTTTCATTTACTGTGAGCTTATATTGTAAACAAAAGAGTTGATACATACTTGCTTTGTGAGAGCAGAAGACTCTGTGAAATCTTGGAACTGATTTATAACTCTTTTGATTCATAGTTGAATCCAGTTGATAGGCTGTCAGCCTGACAGAGTAGACGTAGGCTTGAGCTAAGCCGAACCACTATAATTCTTGTGTCTTGATCTCTACTCTCTTTAACTCTTTGATTGTGCTTATAGCTCTTCGTACATCACTCATATATCACGCTTCACGTGCTATGTATTTTATACTTCCGCAAGAATTTTTAAAATCACCTATTCACCCCCCTTTAGGTGATCGCACTAGATCATTCAATTGGTATCAAAGCTTATTGCTTGTTATTGAAGTGTTTTACTTATAAGCTAAAGATCTATGTCTAGTGTGTTTTTTCCAGGAGTGATGTAAGGACAGAGCTATGCCAGAGCACCTTACTTTGATGGAAAGGACTACAACATTTGGAAAAACAAAATGAGAGCATTCCTGAGATCAAAAGATCCATTGGAATGGGATGTTGTTGATAGAGGAGTAAATCCTAAAGCTACATCAAATCCAGAGAGAAATGTTGTAGAAGCTGGAGAGATGAATCAAGCTATTTATTCTTTATACTGTGCTTTATCTCCTGCGGAGTATAATCGTATCTCTTCTTGTGAAATAGTTAAGGAGATATGGGAAAGGTTGAATAATACTTTTGAAGGAATTGACTGAGTCAAGGAAACAAGAATCAATATTCTACTTGGTCAATATGAAGCCTTCAAAATGAAACCTAGAGAGAGCATCTCAGATATGTTCAGTCGATTCACAGAGATTGTCAATGGTCTCGCATATCAAGATCAACCTATTTCAGGACCAGTGAAAGTCAACAAGTTACTACGTGGACTTTCAAGTGAATGGGATCAAGTGAAAATCTCTATCAGAAAGACGCAGAGGATTCAACCTCTTTCTATTGATGAACTAATTGGAACTCTTCAATCTTACGAAGTGGAAAGATCTGATGAACAATCAAACTTGAAAGGTAAGAAATCTATAGCTTTAAAATCTAACGAAGAATTTTCTGATGCAAGATCAAATGAAACATTGGATGATGAAGAGATGGCTCTTCTAATGAAGAAGTTCAAGAATTGAACAATAGAGGAAGAAGCTTCAACTCAAGAAATTCTAGCTCTCAAAATTTCCAGAAAAGACAGCCATAGTAGAATCTCCAAAGAAGGCAGCCTAGACAAAATTTTTAGAACCGACAATCATGAAATAATGAAGCCAACAATGATGTAACTTGTTACAACTATAGGCAGAAAGGACACATCAAACCCAATTGTCCTTTACTGAAGCAAAGCAATGGAAGGAATGAAAAATATAAGAAAGCACTCAAAGTAGAAACCTGGAGTATTGCTAATAGTGATGATAAGTTTGCAAACATTTGTTTAATGGCACGATCCAATTCAGATTTAGAAGCAAGTTCTGATTCAGATTCGGATCTAGATGATGAGGTCAGTAATTTCCAAATTCCTAGTAGAGTCTCCAAATACATTGATGAGTTGTGTTCTAGTTTGGAATCATCTCTGAAAAGAATTTATGAGCTCAAGAAGGAAAACATGAGACTTCAAAAGTAGGAAAAATGTTTGGTCAGAAAAATTTGAAAGCTTGAACAAAAGCCTGGTTGCAACTAAGGAGAAGTCAAAATCTCTTGAGAATCAAGTTGTTTGTCTTAAAGCTGATTTCTCAAATCTCTCAAAAAGGTTTTCAAATGGTTCAGAAAAGCTTGATAAACTTCTTTCTGTTCAAATACCTTATTTTAATAAAGCTGGTTTAGGTAAGACTCCTGAAACCATTCCTTTAATCGATTTTCGTAAGGTAAAGGAAAGACTTGAAAGAAAACCTTCAAAGACGGCTTACAAAAGTCTTTTTCAAAGAGTTTTTGTAAAACCTACTGGGAGAAGTTCTTTGAAGTGCTCCAAATGTAATTGCTCTGAACATCTTGAAAGAGATTGTCCTATGTTGAGAAGATCAGTGAAGAAAAACTGGTCAAACTTCGTTTACACTAACTATTCTAGACCCGAGAAAATCTGGGTACCAAAGAAAAAGTGAGTATTTTTATTGTTAACAGGTTACCACCAAGAGTAAGAGAGAGTGGTATTTGGACAGTGGATGCTCAAGGCATATGACAGGTGATTCGAGTTGTTTTGTTGAGCTAGTCAAAACAAAAGGAGGGAAAGTCTCCTTTGGAGGAAAAAGCAAAGGGAAGATAGTTGGATGTGGAATTGTGCAGATTGGAAATCTAACTATCTTCCACATCCAACTATCAAGAATGTATCATCGGTGAAAGGTTTGAACTCTAATCTTATCAGTATTACTCAGCTGTGTAATGTTGGTTATAGAATTCAATTTCAAGAAGGCGTATGCTATGGTTCTAGTAAGGAAAATTCACAATCCTTTTTTAGGAAATGTCATGGAAATATTTATTTGCTAGATATAAATCTAGATGACTCGCAGTGTCTTATTTCTGTTCAGGATGAAATAAATCTATGGCATAGAAGACTTGGACATGCCAACATGAAGCAGATTGCCAAGATTTCTTCCAAGAAAATTGTTCGTGGCCTTCCCAGTTTGGCATTCCAAAAGAACAATACTTGCACATCCTATGTGTTGGAAAAACAGGTCAGAAGTTCTTATGAGTTGGTAAATCAAGTATCAACTGATCATGTTTTACAGCTTCTTCACATGGATTTGTTTGGACCCACTCGAACTCAGAGTATTGGTGGCAAAACGTATTGTTTGGTAATTGTTGATGATTACTCTCGATTCACATAGGTATACTTCTTGGCAAGTAAGTCTGATGTAATTACTAACTTTTCTAAGTTTGCCAAGAAAGTTCAAAATGAGAAAGGTTGTACTATTTATCGGATTCGTACTGATCTGTTTTACAGCTTCTTCACATGGATTTGTTTGGACCCACTCGAACTCAGAGTATTGATGGCAAAACGTATTGTTTGGTAATTGTTGATGATTACTCTCGATTCACATGGGTATACTTCTTGGCAAGTAAGTCTGATGTTATTACTTACTTTTCTAAGTTTGCCAAGAAAGTTCAAAATGAGAAAGGTTGTACTATTTATTGGATTCGTACTGATCATGGAAGAGAATTTGAGAACCAAGACTTTGTCAAGTTTTGTGATGATATAGGGATTCAACATGTGTTTTCATCTCCATATACGCCTGAGCAAAATGGAGTTGTGGAAAGGAAGAACAGGTCTCTACAAGAGATGGCTAGAACTCTACTAATAGAGAGTAACATGCCTTTTCAATTTTGGGTTGAAGTGGTATCTACTGCTTGTTATATTATTAACAGAGTTTATCTCAGGCCTATCTTAAAGAAGACACCTTATGAGATCTTCAAGGATAAGAAACTTATTGTTTCTTACTTACACATTTTTGGTTGCAACTGCTTTATATTAAAGAATCCAAATAATCATGTTGGAAAGTTTGATATGAAGTCAGATGAAGGAATTTTTCTTGGATACTCCATGACCAGCAAAACCTACAGAGTTTTCAACAAGCAGACTCAAACTGTGGAAGAGTCGATGAATGTCAAGTTTCACGAAGATATTCAAATACATTCACTTCAACCACAGCTTGATATTCCAGATCATTCTCAAGATTTCTCAAACGTGAACTTACTTGAGGAAGCTCAACAACAAGAATATGAGACTATGTCATCCAAGTCTAGAAGAATTCTTCAGTCAAACGGGAAACATAAGTCCAGTCATCCAACTAAACTTATCATTGGCGATCTCAATAAAGGAGTCAGAACAAGAACACAGACACATGGAGAATCTAGTGCAGTAGCACTTGTGTCCGAAGTTGAACCAAAAAATGTAGATGAAGCTCTATCGGATGAAAGCTGGATTGAGACTATGCAAGATGAGCTTAGACAATTTGCAATCAATGATGTTCGGGAGTTAATCCCAAAACCTAAAGGAAAATCTATCATTGGATCCAAATGGGTGTTCAAAAACAAATTGGATGAAGAAGGCAAAGTTGTTCGAAATAAAGCTAGACTTGTAGCAAAAGGATATTCTTAACAAGAAGGAATTGACTACGAAGAAACATATGCACCAGTGGCAAGATTAGAAGCTATTCGATTATTGCTTGCCTTTGCTTGTTACAAAATTTCAGGTTATTACAAATGGATGTGAAGAGTGCGTTCCTGAATGGTTTCATACAAGAGGAGGTGTATGTAAAAAAACCTCCTAGTTTTGAAGATCCGAAGAAGCCAGATCATGTTTACAAACTGAAGAATGCACTTTATGGTCTGAAGCAAGCTCCCAGAACTTGATATGAAAGGTTAAGTAAATTCTTACTTGAGAATGGTTTTGAGAAAGACAAAGTAGATATAACTTTATTTGTCAAGACTGAGGACAAAGACTTTCTTTTAGTTCAAATATATGTTGATGATATTATCTTTGGCTCCTGAAATGAAACTCTTTGCAAGAATTTTTCCAAAGCTATGCAGAATGAGTTCGAAATGAGTATGATGGGAGAATTGACATTCTTCCTGGGATTGCAAGTCAAACAATCAGAAGAAGACATCTTTATTCATGAAGAGAAGTATGCCAAAGAGATTATGACAAAATTTGGGTAAGAAAATTGCAAGAAGATAGATATGCCCATGTCAAGCACTCTAAAGCTTGACAAAGATATCGACGGAAAACAAGTTGATCAAAGACTATATAGGAGTATGATTGGATCTCTTTTATATCTAATAGCATCTAGACATGACATTTTGTTTAGTGTATGTTCATGTGCTAGATATCAATCCAATCCCAAGGAGTCACCTCTTAGTGCTGTTAAGCGAATCATAAAGTTTGTGGCAACTATTTCAAAGTTTGGATTATGGTATCCAAAGGATTGAGACTTCACATTACTTGGCTACTCAGATGCTGACTTAGTAGGCTGTAAATTGAATATAAGGTACTTGTCAGCTGCTTGGTGAATGATTTATATCATGGTTGTCAAGGAAACAACACATGGTTGCTCTTTCAACAGTAGAATCAGAGTATGCTGCTCTTGGAAGTGTCTGTTCGCAAATACTATGGATGAAGCAACAACTGCTTGATTTCAAGATTCCAAAATCATGCATCGAAATCAGATGTGACAGTACCAGTGCTATGGACTTGACAAAGAATCCTATTTTGTACTCTAGAGCCAAGCACATTGAAATTCGGCATCATTTTATATGGGATCATGTGGAGAAAAAAGATGTTAGAGTTACTTTCATTAATTCCAATAATCAGCTGGCAGATATCTTCAGAAAGGCATTGGATAAAAATTCATTCAAATTCATACAAAGCAAGTTAAATATCTTATCTCCTAATGACTGAGTTTCAGATTTTACCATGTTCCAGACGTTACATGTTTCAGATCTTATAACATCCTAGATGTTATAATGGTTCAGATCTTATGACAATTCAGACGTTACATCGGTCCAGATCTTACAACGCTTCAAATCTTACAATGTTTCAGATCTTACAATACTTCAGATCTTACAACATTCTAGATCTTACAAATGACTCAAACGGTCCAACTCTTGAAATGCTATCATCTATGATATCTTATGACTCATGAGCTTATGATATGGAATTTTCCCACCATTCGTTCATAAGGTAACACGTATCTTTATTTTTGGTGTGATTAGGTATGTTCGTTATTTTGTGCATATTTACTTGCCTATTTGAATCGTTGTGTGATATATGCATCCCTTGATTGTTGAATTGTTGTTTTTGGAAATCTTATTTTCCAAAATTCAGTTTCTTTTGGAATTTCGAAAGGCATTCTCTCACCCCTTAAACCGTTTGGGATTCTGCCTCTTTGCTCAAAAGCTTTTCTTCGTTTGAAACCCTAGCAGATTTTTTTTCTCCTTTGGTATTCTCCTCCAAAAAGTTTTCAACTTTTTGACTTGAACATTAGAGATTTTATCCATGATTGCCATCATGTCTGCCTCAAGGAAATTTTCAAGTTTTGCAGCAAAGAAACCTAATCAAACAAATGTTGGGCTACCTGGTATCGGAGATATTTCTCAATCATCAAGTAAGCCTATTGTTTTGGCAACTCCAATTCAATCCGAGAAGCCTTTGATTAAAGGAAAGGCGATCATTTTTGCTCCAGTTCCGATAAGGCATACCATACCCAGCCCGGATGACAGTTTAGATGATGATGATGATCTTACCGTTGATGATTATATGCTACGTCATGGTAAATTGAGCATTGTTCCATCTCCACATGATACGTAAAGGGTACAGGGTGAAGCAGAAAGGTCCGCTTTCAGAAAGTGGACAGACAAAAGTGTTAGAGAATCTCTTCATATTGTTTTGAAGTTGACAAAACACAGTTTTATTTGCAAGTGTTATTTGCTGAAGAAGACAAAATATCGCACCGTCTGGACCATGTCAGAACATACATCGTCTAGTTAAGTCATTCGCATGATCTGGGAGGATATTAGAACATGCATCATCTATATCTATCATCTGAAATATCTAATACTAAATCGTGACTTCGATCTTATTGAATATCTATCAGATATTTTATCCTTTATATCTCGGTCATATCTAAGGAGTATATTTGGTTAAAGGTTTATCCTCAAAGTAAGATATATTTGGATAGTTGATGGATTGTTTCTCTAGTTGTATACCTAAATATACATGGAATACTTTGATCGACTGGAAGGCAAGTATTTTGTGTAAGTACTCATACTTGGAAAGTAGAGATTCTAATTGTATGGGCAATTAGGATTGACACTCTCTCTTCTCGGTTTTTAAAAATAGCTTGAGATCCCTTGATTGATTTTATCTAACGGTATGATTGGAAGAACCTTTTTGGCAAGTGGCAACGGTCAACAAGGCAAGAAGAAGTATTTAAGGAACTAGTCTCCAGGTGTAAAAGAGACAGAGAACATACGAGAAATTTCTATAGTCTGAGCTATTTACTCTACTTGTCATTATGCACATCGTATATTCAAAAGAGAGAAATACTACTGCTTCGTGAGAGTAGAGAAGCCTATTTTTGATATTGTAATCTCTCTTGAAACATAGTGAATTCTAGCCCATTGGCTGTTAGATCGAGAGTGGACGTAGGCATAATCAAAGCCGAACCACAATAACTGTTGTGTTCTTTTCTTTTCCTTACTCTCTATTCTTAATTTCCATTTAGTTTATCTTACAAATTTAATTTCCGCACATAATTGCAAGAACACCTATTCAACCCCCCTTCTAGGTGTACGCACTAGCACTTTCAATTGGTATCAGAGCTGAGTAGCTTGTTTTTATTGAAGTGTTTTTACTTCAGAGCCTAAAGATCTAAGGCTAGTGCAGTTGCTCTAGGGTTGATGGAAGGACAGAGTAACACTAGACCTCCTTACTTCGAAGGGAAGGATTACAATATTTGGAAGAATAAGATGAAGGCCTTCCTAAGATCTAAGGATCCTTTGGAATGGGACGTAGTCGACAAAAGGATTGTCCCAAAAAGTGAAGATGATGCTGAAGTTAGAGAGATGTCACAAGCTGAATTGACAAAGAGATAGGGTCTTGATATTAGAGCTATTTACTCTATCTATTGTGCTTTATCTCCTTTTGAGTATAATCGAATCTCTTCTTATGGTACAGTGAAAGAAATTTGGGACAGACTGAATGTCACTTATGAGGGAACTGATCATGTAAAAGAAACGAGGATAAACATTTTGCTTGGACAGTATGAAGCTTTCAAAATGAAAGCCGGAGAGTCTATTCTTAATATGTTCAATCGGTTCACAGAACTTGTGAATGGCTTAGCATATCAAGGACAACCCATATCAGAACCCATGAAAATCAATAAACTACTATGAGGATTATCCATGGAATGGGATCACATCAAGTCGTCCATCAGAGAGACTCAGAGAATTCAACCTCTCTCAGTAGATGAGCTTGTTGGAACACTTCAATCCTATGAATTTGAAAGAACTGATGAGAGCGAGGACTTAAAAGGTAAGAAGTCAATTGCTTTAAAAACTAATGTTGATTCTGATGATACAGGGTCCGATGACGATTTAGATGATGAAGAGATGGCACTCTTTATCAAAAGATTCCAAAAGCTTAACAAGAAGCGAAGGAAGTTTAGAAGATCAAACTACCAAAAGAAACAACCTGAGGAGAATGAATCAAACGAAGATCTAATATGCTTCAATTGCCACAAGAAGGGACAAATCAAGCCAAACTGTCCTTTACTCAAAGAAAATAGGGGGAGAAATGAAAAGTATAAGAAAGCTCTAAAGACTAAAGCATGGAGTGACACTAAATGTGAAGATAGTGATGAAGAGTATGCACAAATCTGCTTAATGGCAAAGTCATATTCAAATTCAGACTCGGATTCAAAACATAATGATCAGGTGAGAATTCCAACTAAAGTTTCTAAATATATTGACGAATATGTTCTAGCCTAGAGTCCTCTCTCAAAAGAGTTTATGAGCTGAAAAATGAGAACTTGAAACTCAAGCAATAGGAAACGTTTTGGAAAGAAAAGGCTGAAAGTTTCGAAAAGACTTTATCTATTTTAAAAACAAAATCAGAGTCTCTTGAGAAAGCTTGAAAACATATATTTCAAATGTTTCAAAGGAGTTCTCTATTGCCTCTGAGAAACTTGAAAAGATTCTTTCTGTTCAAAGACCTTATTTCAACAAAGCTAGTCTTGGTATGTCTCCAGAAACTAAGTCTTTAATTGATTTTCCAAAGGTGAAAGAGAGACTAAAAAATAGACTTCCTAAGAAGGTTTACAAAAATCATTTCCAAAAGATTTTTGTAAAACCTGTTGAGAAAAGTTTCCTCGATCGTTCGAATGTCAGCTCAGAAAATCTTGAGATAGACTACTCTTTAAAATGGAAACCGATTAGAAATTATTTTGCAAAGTCTTTATTTTGTGCTAACTCTGCAGGATCCAAGAAAGTATGGGTACCAAAGAAAACTTGAGTCTTTTGTCTTTTCACAAATCTCGAACAAAATCAAGTGGTATCTAGATAGTGGCTGTTCAAGACATATGACCGGTGATTCTGACTGTTTCACAAGTATAGTCAGAACGAATGGAGGAAAAGTCTTTTTTGGGGGCAAAGGCAAAGGAAAGATTATTGGACTTGGAACAGTCAAGATTGGGAGCTTGATCATCAACAATGTTTCTCTTGTGAAAGGCTTGAAGTACAATCTGTTGAGCATCAGTTAACTCTGTGATTCGGATATAAAATCAACTTTCAAGAAAATATATGTTCTGAAACAAGTGAAGACAGTCTGCAATCCTTTACTAGACGTCGACATGGTAACATCTATCTTCTGGACATGAATTTGGATAATTTGAAATGTCTTGTTTCAATACAGGATGAAGTCAGCCTTCAGCATAGAAGATTGGGACATGCCAACCTAAAACAGATCGCTAAGATCTCAACAAAGAGACTTGCTCGTGGCCTTCCAAAATTACTTTTTCAGAAGTCAGATCCTTGTACTCCATGTAGATTGGGAAAACAAGTCAGAAGCTCATTTAAATTTGTCAATCAAATATCTTCTGATTGAGCTGTAGCTTGTCCATATGGATCTTTTTGGACCTACAAGAACATAGAGTTTGGGAGGTAAAAGATACTATCTGGTAATAGTGGATGACTATTCTCGATTTACTTGGGTTTTTTTCTTGGCAAACAAATCTGAAACGTTTCTTTACTTCTCAAAGTTTGCTAAGACAGTTCAGAATGAGAAAGGATATTTGATTTCTAAGATACATTCTGATCATAGAAAGGAGTTTGAAAATCAGGACTTTACGAAGTTATGTGATGATCTTGGAATTCAACATATCTTCTCTTCTCCTTATACTCCTCAGCAGAATAGGGTAGTAGAAAGCAAAAACATATCCCTTCAAGAGATGGCCAGAACTTTGCTGATCGGAGGTAATGTTTCCTCTAGTTTCTAGGCAGAAGCTGTTTCTACTGCTTACTATGTCATTAATAAGGTTTTCCTAAGGCCAATTCTTCAAAAGACTCCATATGAGCTTTACAAATAGAAGAAACCAAATGTCTCCTACTTTCACGTCTTTGGATGTAAGTGCTTTATTCTTAAAAAAGCTTATGACAATATTAGGAAGTTTGATGAGAAATCAGAAGGAGGAATCTTTCTGGGATATTTTACATCTAGCAAGGCCTATAGAGTATTCAACAAGAGATCATAGACTGTAGAAGAGTCGATAAATGTCAAATTTCATGAGAGTGTGCAAAGACAGGACAATCTGACATGTTCTCAGAATATACAAGTTCTAATTTTCTAGAAGATACTCCAGACATCTCGGAACGTTCTCAGGAAAGGGTAGTAACCAACTCCAGAATTCAAAGAAACTGGAAACATAGGTCCAGTCATCCGACTGATTTAATCATTGGAGATCTTGAAGAAGGAATTCGTACCAGATCAAAACGTTTTGCACTTCCTGAAGATCATGAAGAATCAAGTGCAATTGCTTTGATTTTAGAAATTGAACTAAATAAGGTAGATGAAGCCCTAACAGACAATAGCTGGATAGAAGCAATACAAGATGAGCTCAGACAGTTGCTATCAACGATGTTTGGGAATTGGTTCCTAAACCCAAAGGAAAGTCTATTATAGGAACTAAGTGGGTCTTTAGAAACAAAATGGATGACGAAGGAAATGTGGTCATAAACAAAGCAAGACTAGTAGCTAAGGGATATACTCAAGAAGAAGGGATAGATTATGATGAAATCTACGCTCCTGTTGCAGGGTTAGAAGCTATCAGATTATTACTTGCTTTTGCTTGTCATGTCAACTTCAGCTTATTTCAAATGGACGTGAAAAGTGCCTTCTTGAATGGATTCATCCAAGAAGAAGTCTATGTCGAACAACCTCCTGGATTTGAAGATTTAAAGCATCCTAATTTTGTTTACAAGCTGAAGAAGGCCTTATATGGTTTGAAGCAAGCACCTCGAACCTGGAATGAACGACTAAGCAATTTCCTGATTAAGAGTGGCTTTGACAAAGGTAAAGTTTAGACTACATTGTTTATCAAGAGAGAAGGTAAAGACTTTCTATTAGTTCAGATTTATGTAGACAATATTATCTTTGGATCTCTTAATGAAAGTCTTTGCAAGAAATTTTCAAGTGATATGCAGAATGAGTTCGAGATGAGCACGATGGGTGAACTCACCTTCTTCCTGGGACTACAAGTCAAACAACAGAATGAAGGAATATTTGTTCATCAGGAGAAGTACATTAAGGACATTGTTAAAAATTTTGGTCTGGAGAATTGTAAGAAGACAAATACTCCCATGGCTACCACTTCCAAACTTGAGAAGGATGAAGAAGGAAAAGGAGTAGATAAAAAACTCTACAGAAGTATGATCGGGTCACTTCTTTATCTTACTGCTTCTCGTCCTGACATTCTATTCAGTATGTGTATGTGTGCTAGATATCAATCTAATCCTAAAGAATTACACCTGTCTGCTGTTAAGCGTATTATCAAATATATTTCTTCTACTTCTAAGTTTGGTCTATGGTTTCCCAAAGAAGGAAACTTCACTTTACTTGGCTATTCAGATGTAGATCTTGCAAGATGTAAAATTAACAGGAAAAGCACCTCTAGAACATGCCAACTTCTAGGAAATCGACTTATATCTTGGCTCTCCAAAAAGTAGCATATTGTTGCTCTCTCCACAGCTGAATCTGAATATGTGGCTCTTGGGAGTTGTTACTCTCAAATTCTATGGATGAGACAACAGTTGCAAGACTTTGGCATTAAGAAATATTGTGTGAAAACTCGCTGTGACAGTACAAGTGCAATGGACCTTACAAAAAATCCGATTATGCACTCAAGGGCCAAGCACATCGAGATACGACACCACTTCATTCGAGATCACGTTCAAAAGAAGGATGTCAGAATTACCTTTGTTGATTCTCAGAATCAACTCGCAGATATATTCACTAAGCCTCTGGATCGAAGGTTGTTCGAATCAATTCGAAGTCAATTGACCATTCTATCATTATAGTCTATACGATAGACGGTGCTCGCAGCACATGCCTCACAGCCATTTTAGCACGTTCGGACTCTTCCCATCATTCTGTCTTAAGGTAACCTGTATCTATTTTTAGTATATTAAGGTATGTTTGTTATTTGGTGTATATTTACTTGCCCAGTTGAATCGTTGCGTGATAAATGCATCTTTTGATTATCAAATTGTTATTTTGGAAATTTTATTCGGTTTTCTTTTGAATCTCAAAAGGCATACTCTATCTCCTTAATCCGGTTGAGATCTTACCTCTTCGTTTGAAAACTCTTCGTTAGCTCGGAAACCTAGCAACTTGTTTTTTCTTGGTTTTCTCTTCCAAAAGTTTTCATCTTTCTACTCGAACAACAAAGAAATTGTCTGTGATTGCAACCATGTCCACCTCAAGGAAGACTTCAAAGTTTGCAGAGAAGCAGGTTGACCAAGCTACTATGAGGATGACGCTTGCTGTTGCTCCTCAAACAAGTAGGCCTGGAATTATGTCAACGCTGACTTCTTCAGAAAAGTGGTTGGATAAAGGGAAGTCAGTTGCATTTGCACCAGTTCTAACAAAGAATACAAACAACATTCCTGATGACAACTTTGATGATGATACTCTCACTGTTGCTGAGTATATGTCATATCACTATGGGAAATCGATCGTTGTTCAATCTCCACATGACACTCGTAGAATACCAAGTGAAGTTGAAAGGACCACCTTCAGAAATTGGACCGATCAAAGCAATTTTAGTAGCAACAAGACAGGGGGAGTTGGTACATCCTTTCTGACATATCAATAGGCTAATGCCCTAACCTTCTATCAGCTTCCTCAGACTATATATGATGAAGCCCAAGCACAACCAAACCATTATGACGAGTTCAAACAGTTGCTTGGACTTATAATTGGATTAAAATCTCGTCAATATGATTTGGAGCTTGAGTTATTGGAACATCGCAATCACATCAACATGCAGATTCAATCTCTCCACTCGATTGTTCAAGAATTTTATTAGCAGTTGACCAAGAAAGTGGACTTTGATCAATGGACTAAGACGATCAAGAAGCTGGAACAAACGGTGCAGTCGTTGGAAAATCTTCACTTTTTCGAGTTTCCCCTCCCTCTTAACTTTTTACAAAAAGGATGCGACAGTGTAGTTTTTGTTTGTTGAGAGATTATTTTTAAACTGGTTTTGACTTGACCTTTGGTTGCTGTGTTTGACCTCTATGAGACATTGATTGGCTAAGCTTGATTGAATTGGTGTTATGGCATGCTTTGTTCTGAATGCTACAAAGGGTGAGGTTGCTCAGGTCAAGGAAGACCTTCACCAAGACATCTTGAAGCTGGAATAGTCTGTGTTGGCGATTGATTCGTTCAAGCTTGTTCGTTCTCATCCTGCTCCTTATTTCTTTTTTCGATGTCAAAAAGGGGGAGAAGAGCAGGTTTGAAGTTTTGATGTTTTGAAGTTGAATTATGCTATGAACCTTGACTGGATTGTTATGTTCTAGTTTTTGGCTTATCAATGACAGACTAACGTTCTTCTATTTCGAAGATTTTCCTTGATATCTATCACAGGTTTTGTATGTTCTGGATTTATCAAAACTGCCAGGTTGTTTTATCATCTTCAAAAAGGGGGAGATTGTTAGAGAATCTCTTCATATTGTTTTGAAGTTGACAAAACATAGTTTTATTTGCAAGTGTTATTTGCTGAAGAAGACAGACTATCGCACCATCTGGACAATGTCAAAACATACATCGTTTGGTTAAGTCATTCGCACAGTCTGGGAGGATATCAGAACATGTATCGTCTATATCTATCGTCTGGAATATCTGATACTAAACTATGACTTCGATCTTATTGAATATTTGTTGGATAATTTATCCTTTATATCTCGGTCATATCTAAGGAGTATATTTGGTTAAAGGTTTATCCTCAAAGTGAGATACATTTGGATAGTTGATGGGTTGATTCTCTGGTCGTATATCTAATTATATATGGAATACTTTGATTGACTGAAAGGCAAGTATTTTGAGTAAGTACTCCTACTTGGAAAGTGGAGATTCTGATTGTATGGGCAATTAGGATTAACACTCTTTCTTCTCGGTTTCTAAAAACAGCTCGAGATCCCTTGATTGATTCTATCCAACGGTATGATTGGAAGAACCTCTTTGGCAAGTGACAACGGTCAACAAGGCAAGAGGAAGTATTTAAGGGACTAGTCTCCAGGTGTAAAAGAGACGGAGAACATACGAGAAGTTTCTATAGTCTGAGCTATTCACTCTACTTGTCATTGTGCACATCATATATTCAAAAGAGAGAAATACTACTACTTCGTGAGAGTAGAGAAGCATGTTCTTGATATTGTAATCTCTCTTGAAACATAGTGAATTCCAGCCCATTGGCTGTCAGACCGAGAGTGGATGTAGGCTTAATCAAAGCCGAACCACTATAACTGTTGTGTTCTTTTCTCTTACCTAACTCTCTGTTCTTAATTTCCATTTAGTTTATCTTGCAAATTTAATTTCAGCACATAATTACAAAAACACCTATTCAACCCCCCTCAACCCCCCTTCTAGGTGTATGTACTAGCACTTTCAAAAAGTAAAGTTGATAGTCACAAGACAGGGGGAGTTGGTACGTCCTTTCCTACATTCCAACAGGCCAATGCTCCAACATTCTATCATCTTCCTCAGACTATATGCTGAAGCCCAAGCACAACAGAATCATTCTGACGAGTTCAAACAATTGCTTGGACTTATTATTGAGTTAAAGTCTCGTCAATCTGATTTGGAGCTTGAGTTGTTACAACATCACAACCACTTCAACATGCAGATAAAGTCCCTCCACTCTATTATTCAAGAGTTTTATCAACAGTTGACAAAGAAAGTGGATGTTGATCAATGGATGGAGACGATCAAGAAGTTGGAGCAGATAGTACAGTCGTTGGACAATCTTCACTTTGTTCGAGTTTCCCCTCCCTCTTGATTTTTCTTATTATGACAAACATGGGGAGAAAGTACATATTTTGCTTGGCTTTGTTTTTGAATTTGTTTTGACTTGATTCTTGTTTGAATTTGTTTTAACTTGATTCTTGAATAGTTTGAAATGGTTGACTCTTGACTGGTTGAATGAATGGATGAATTGCGATGCTAATTGGTTGCATTGACTGCAATGATGATTTGAATGATTGACAGGGATGCCATTTCTCTAAAAGTTCTTTTGACTTGTCAAGACTAACTTTTTGTCTTGTGGATGCATATTATAGTAATTATAGCTTTTATATATGTTAGTGTGGTTTTATCTCACCTAAAGAGATATTGCATATGACTAACGTTTTGTGTTGCATAATATATCTTCAAAATCTATAGGATTGTTTTGTCATCATCAAAAAGGGGGAGATTGTTAAGGGAAGCTCTATTGTTGATTTTGAAAATGACAAAAATCTATAACAAGATGACAAAACTCTGTGATTTGACTTAAAGTCAAATACTTTGTTATGGCCAGATCTTATAGCATTTAGGGAAATGTCAGATCTTGTATCATCTGGAAGTTGCCATATCTTATATCGTTTGGAAAGGCCGGACAGTGTAACATCTACCAGACAGAGTAACATTTGGAGATAACTAGATTTTGTATCATCTAGAGATAGCAGACACCATAAAGTCTGGGAAGTCAGATTTGGTGAAATCTGTGAAGTTGAATTGTGATGACTATTGAGTAAGATAATATTCTTAGGACTCTGATACTCGTGGATGTCAGACAAAATATTTGAGGATTAATAAGATTGATTATTCCAAAGTTATGAAGATTATTATTGGCATATTGGATTTACTGAAGATCAGGTAACTGTGGCAAGTATTCACTTATGGAAACCAAGATCCTGATTGTATGGGTGACCAAGATTGACGGGCTCTTAATACGATCTGAAGATTGCTTGAGATATTCCTGTTTCATTCTATCTAAAGGGTTGATTGGAAAAATTCATTTGGAAAGTGCTAACGGTCATATTGGCATGAGGAGTATTTAAGAGAGATATTTCAAGTCTTTCAAGAGGAAGTTGACGAGAGTATAATTCCAAAGTTTAGAGCTGTTCATTTACTATGAGCTTACATTGTAAACCAAAGAGTTGATACATACTTCCTTTGTGAGAGCAGAAGACTCTATGAAGTCTTGTAACTGATTTCTAACTCTTTTGATTCATAGTGGAATCCAGCCGATAGGCTGTCAGCCCGAGAGAGTGGACGTAGGCTTGAGCTAAGCCGAACCACTATAATTCTTGTGTCTTGATTTCTACTCTCTTAACTCTTTAATTGTGCTTATAGCTCTTCGTACATCACTCATATATCCCGCTTCACACGCTGTGTATTTTATACTTTAGCAAAAGTTTTTAAAATTACCTCTTTACCCCCTTTCTAGGTGATCACACTAGATGAAGCGTGATATACGAATGAAATAACAAGAGCTACAAGCACAATAAGAGAGTTAAGAGAAGAGATCAAGACATGGAGTTTATAATGGTTCGGCTTAACTTAAGTCTACGTCTACTCTCTCGGGCTGACAGTCTATTGGTTGGATTCCACTATGAATCAAAAGAGTTACAATTCAGGTTTAAGACTTCATAGAGTCTTCTGCTCTCACAAAGCAAGTATGTATCATACTCTTTTGTTTACAATGTAAACTCACAGTAAATGGATAGCTCTAAACTTTGGAATTATACTCTCGTTAGCGCTCCTTGAAAGACTTGAAATATCTCCCTCAGATACTCATTCATGCCAATACGACCGTTGGCACTTTCCAAAGGAATTCTTCCAATCAACCTGTTGGATAGAATCAATCAGGGAGATCTCGAGCAATCTTCAGATCGTGATAAAGAGCCCGTCAATCTTGGTCGCCCATTCAATCAAGATCTTGGTTTCCATAAGTGAATACTTGCCACATTTACCCGATCTTCAGAGAATCCAATATATCAATAATAATCTTCATAATCTTGATGAGAATAAACAATTTGGTTAATTCGCTAATATGCTGTCTGAAATCTACGAGTATCAATGTCGTAAGAATACCATCTTACTCAACCAGTCGTCACAATCCGATTTCCCAAATTTTACTAAATCTGACTTCCCAGACTTTACGATGTCTGCTACCTCTAGACGATACTCTGTCTTAACATCTCTAGATATTACTCTGTCCAACAGATGTTACTCTATCTGGCTTCTCCAGACGATATAATATTTGACATCTCCAGACGATACAATGTCTAGCATCTCCATACGATACAAAGTCTGGCCACAACTTTCGTATTCAAGTCGAGTCATTGAGTTTTATCATTTTGTCCTTGAGTTTTGTCATCTTGAAAATCAACAATAGAGCTTCCTTTAACAAAATCGATGTCGGTGAAGGGTTGGGTGGTGTTTAGGGAACGTCGAGCGAAGTCCTCCAGGCAACGGCAGCGACTGAGTAGCCCTGGAGAGCACGTGGTGCTTGCGCACAACATCTCTGGCGGTAATAGGGGAGTCGAGCATCGATGAAAAAATTGACATCCTTTGGGATGACAACGATGGCGACCAAGGGCTCAAAGGAGCTAAAGGGATTCCTGGGGATGTGCAGGAAAGGACAGCATGGCCTGGGTGTCTTCAGTTGCTCGCAAATAGCCAAGCTTAACTAACTATGAATAAGGACGGTGGCTTAATGTGGTTATGACGTTGGGTTGCTCTCGACGGCGACGGCGGTGGTGACTGTGGTAGCGACGGTTGGGGGAGTGAAGATGGGACTATAAGGAGGTTGTGGGAGCTACCGGTGGTGTCAAATGGTGGCCGGAGATGAAAGAACGATGATGAACAGAAAGGCCAATCACCAGCGACCAAAACATAAGGCACAACTTGCGTGGGAGGAAAACAGCCAGATCGGGGGCAGCCGGCGGCCATCCGGTGGACATGATGCCAAGGATGAGATGCCTAATCAGCCATACAGGCTAGTAAGGAGGCATGTCGACCACTAGTTGCTAGTGTGGTCCCTCCCCCTCGCGCGAGCACACCAGGTGCTCTGGAAAACACCAAAATGAATGGGGAAACCGGTAGGGAAGGGGAAGAAAATTGGTTCACATGGGCGGACAAACCAGCTCATGCACGATTGGACCGATTCATCCGCGAGAAGCCCGGTTCCTTTGTGGGTCTGTTGACCAATCAACGATCAACGTTGACTCGATCAAATCTGGGTCCAAAAATTTGCCAAATTGCCGTTAGGCCAAAAATTCGAATTCTTAGGGGCCAAAGTACAAGTAACCAAAAGTCAAGGGACCTATTTGCAATTTCAAAAGTCTAGTCGAAATGGACCGTTACAGACTTGGTTGAGATAGATCAATAGAGCAGACTATCAATGGCTAATTTCTTTTGTGAGTTGATATTATTTTTTTTGGGTAAGGCAAAACACGATGGACACTAGTGTAGGGACACACCTCCCCCGGTACCCCTCTTAAGTCGGGCAAATGGAGCGAGCTAGGATTCAAACCCTGCCCAGTAGGGAAGGCGTCGGAAGCTCGAGCCAGCTTGCCCACAGCGGGGTAGGTGTGAGTTGATAATGTTGATTCGTCTTATCATAAAAAGTTTTGTTAGAATCATATAGCTCGCTTTTGATATTTTACTTATATCTTATGCTCATTTGTGAATAATTGAGTTATGATATAAATTTAGAAAGATGTATAGTGAATATTCGATCTATTTAAAATCAATATGCTACTCGTTGGGTTATACTTGCTTATTCCCCGTCTTAGTTATTTTAACGTTTTACATCTAATAACAACTAAGACAAAAGCTTTATGAAAAGCTAGAACTATCTATAATTTTTTAAAGATGATTTACAAAGGTTTATGATGTCCTTACAAGAGCAAAATGTCAAAGATTAGGATTTTTGTCAATTACAACTATTTATGAAAAGTTATGTTGGTTCGTCATAAACAAGGACAAAACGTCATAATTTTGTATTTTTTATTCCAATTGCAACGCATTGTGAAAGTAACCATGAAAAAAAACATTGCAAATTTTTTTTAATTATGACAATTTCACGAGATCTCGACATTTTATCACGACCTAGAACTTAACATCGTAAATTTAAATCCTTTCAAACTACGACGGCTTATAAAGGTTTACAACAATCCTTATAAATAGAAATATAACCTCATAAAACTTAATTAAATTTGATTTTTGCCGTGCCGTGACGTCAGTATTATAGAGCACTGGCGCCCTTCGCCAGCGCATTGTAGATTTCCCTTTTAGTACGTCGGACAACCACTTTCTAGGGGATCGGATATGTGATCTTGGTTTGAAAATTGGCGACCGACTCATTCGACGGCCGCGGTCCTTCAATATCGATCTAACGGCTGCATTTGTTGGGATTAAAACCTTAGAAAGTCTCCTGTTAAGCATTGGTGGATTTATCCCGTGTACGATACACCAAATGGACCTCAACCTACGCAGCTTGTTTTGATGGACGAAGAGACTTCCGATATGTGAAGCTTCTTCATCGCAGTACCGTCCAAGCTCTGAGGCTGCTATCGCGTGACAGCAGTACCGTCCAAACCGCGATGATCAGGTCTCAAACAAGAGTATATTGCCTCGTTTTCTTGGCGTTAGCAATATTTGCTTTCGTAACCAATGTGATTCAACATTATTTCTTTGGGGTCATGGGAGAGAATTTGACGGAAAGATTGAGACAGGCTCTTTTTGATAAAATCCTGACATTCGAGGTAGAATGGTTTGATCAAGAAGACAATAACAGTGGAGCTCTATGTTCAAGATTGGCCACGGATGCTGCAATGGTAAGAAATCTGGTCGGGGATCGACTGGCCTTTTTCACTCAAGCTATCTCAGCAGCAACTTTAGCTGTGGTTCTAGGCTTCTTATTGTCTTGGAGACTTGCACTTGTAGTGACCGCTTTGCAGCCACTAGTGATCGGAGCTTTCTACTTCAGGATTATAATGATGAAGAGCATGTCCAAGAAAATTCTGAAGCGCACAACCAGAGCAGTGAATTAGCGAGTGAAGCAGTTGCGAACCACAGAGTCATTACTGCATTTGACTCCGAGCAAAAGACTTTGAATCTTTTCAAGAACACGCAGACAGGCCCCAGGGAAGTGAGCTGCGAACAGTCTTGATTTGCAGGAGGTGGATTGTTCATTGCACAATTCCTGACCACCGTGAATTTGGCACTGATTTTCTAGTATGGCGGTAGACTTCTCTACAATGGAGAGATCACATACAAGCACGTATTTCAGACATTCTACATCTTGGTCTTGACGGGTCGAATAATAGCAGAGACAGGAAGCATGACGGCAGACTTATCAAAAGGCACAAATGCACTAAAGGCCATCTCGGCGATATTGAATAGGAAGAGCAAAATGGACCCTGATAAATCAGACGGTTTCAGCTCGGAGAAGGTTAAAGAGATGTAGAATTTAAACAGGTGGATTTCTTCTATCCAACAAGACCCCAGCATGTGATTCTAAAGGACGTGAACCTCCACATAGGTGCCGGAAAGATTGTTGCCTTGGTTGGCGAAAGTGGATCAGGGAAATCCACCATCATAAGGCTAATTGAGAGATTTTATGACCCAACATTTGGGACTATTGAAGTTGATGGGATAGATATCAGGAGTTACAACATCAGAGGATTAAGGTCGCATATTGCGTTGGTAAGCCAAGAGCCAACTATCTTCGCAGCCACGATCCATGAGAATATCAAGTATGGAAGAGAAAATGCGACTGAATCTGAAGTAACTGTAGCCGCAACTCTTGCAAATGCCCATGAATTCATAAGGTGTGATGAGCTGTTCCGATAGCCCATATGTACTCCTGATTCTGCTGTTTAAACAACTACTAAATCTTTTTATTGACTTATTCAATGTCTACAATGAGCAGTTCAATGGAGGACGGAGATGCAACGTATTGTGGAGAGAGAGGGGTGCAACTCTCTGGGGGACAAAGGCAGAGGTTAGCACTCGCGAGAGCAATCTTAAAAGACCCGACCATACTATTCTTGGATGAGGCAACAAATGCATTGGACAGCGAATCAGAGAGACTAATCCAGGAAGCACTAGAGAAAACCATGACAGGTAGAACCTGTGTGGTTGTGGCACACCGCCTGTCCACCATCCAAAGGTCAGATAAAATTGTGGTTGTCGACAAAGGGAGGATTGTCGAAGAGGGATCTCACTCGGAGCTACTTGCAGAAGGAGAAAATGGGCTCTACATTTCTCTTGTCAAAGTCCAACAACTAGCTGCAATGACATGAGTTAGGTCCACAGAAATCAAGAAAAAGAATAGTTATTACTGATAGATCTGCTCCTATAAGATGCAAAATTATTTTTGCCTGAGTCATAAGCAACGTCAGTACTTACAAGTATGAGCAGCGCAGGACCTATTCTATCTGTTAACAATATGGATTTAGATGATTTTCTTTGACGGTGATAGGATGCAGTTATTATCAGATTATGTACAATCACAATGCCTCCTTCAATATGTCAAGTATTTTGCATTATTATATCCAACAACCCCATTGTGTCTCAAGCAAAATTCTCAAGAATTTGAAAGTTCTCAAGAAAGAGTATCAATTATCATACATAAAAAAGAGGTTTCTGAAATACAGTCATGACTCGTGGCAACAAAAGTTTACAGAAGAATGTGCAACCCAGTTACAGTCAATTCAGAAGCAGTTGTATCAGCTCTGGTTGTCTTCATGAGGTTGATCCAGAGTCCCAGAGAACCTGTTTGTCTATCATGCTCAGCTCCTCATCATCTAGCCGTTTCCAAGTATGGATCCTCTCAACCCGTCCAGTCCCTGTGACTCCTCCCAAGTTCTGCTGTAATGACCCTAGCTCTTCTCGGCCACCCAGCCTTACCATACCGTGGTATCCACAGCCTCCGCTGTAGCAGACCCATATACCATCTATGTTCCCACAGAAGTCGTTTGTATGATCATGGCCCACAAAAAAGGCTTTCACATCTCCCAGGGAAAGAAATGTCTTTAGAACCCCTGAGTTGATGGACGAACAAGCGACAGCCTCTCAAAACTGGCCCACAATCTTTTGATAATAGAGCTGCCGTACCTCTGGGATCGGAATGTGGAAAAATGCAAGAGCTAGGGATGAAGCATCATTATCCTCAAGTCGTCCACCCTGTTAGTGTTTAATCTGCAACATATTAGTAAAATATAAATCTAGGGTAATTCACTCTTCAATGCTTAGATAACATGATGACTGATGACAGTAAGTAGTGTGTGCTTTTTCTTGCTAATGAAGAATCTGGTGATATTACAAAGGCACCTTTTAAACTTACTAACGCAGCAAAATTTGTAATGGAACTGTATATTCAGACATTTAGAAAAACCCATTTCGTAGATAAACAGAACAGGAATCAAGCAAATAGATTTTCCATTGCGGGCTTTAAAGAGTGTGTAGTTACACAATCCAAATGTCAAAAAATGGCATGAATATAATAAGACTCGATTATTTGCATTATATACCTAAAAACTATTCACCAGAGTTCTTGAGTTACCAAATAGAGTTGCTGGTCAACTTAAATGATCAAATCACATGATTTTAAAACTAAATCGACAATTTCTAAAATGAACATGCATTGAGCGCATAGGTCTTATTTCGTGTACCCGGAGTTTCGCAGACAATCCAGCTAGCCACTGAAGTTGAGATTCCTTAATCCAACCGTAAGTACGTATTCCTTCAACAACTGCCCTATCTCCACTATCAAGAAAGAAAAGATTAAGGATGCTGCTATTCGCCCACTTAGAACCAGGAGGACCTTGCACACCCAGATGGTAGTTTCCATACCCATCAATGTCCAATGTAGCTAGATCATGATGAGGTGGATTAATCTGCCAGACTGAGTAATCCATTAGAGATATAAAAGACATCAGCTTCTCGATCCATTGTGGATTCTTGGTCATGATTTCCTAAAACTGCGGCCTATGGAAGCTTAGATTCCACTGCCGGAACAAAGACTCCAAACATAGATTCAGCAGCATCAGAAGTGCTTGGGCCAAAAATATTATCACCTACACAAAAGAACATAACCAACTTAGTCATTAACAGCACAAGGAGGGGTCATGCACTATATATCAACCTGGCATCATGAAGTTTAGATAAAGTTTTGCAGCATCAGCAAATGAATAATAATCACTCCAGAAGATACACTTTTACACCTTTCAGATGCCTACCTGAAATAAAAGCATGCACAGTTTCGTTAGCTAGCAAGTCCACAGCAGACCCTAGGGAGGAACTAGGTTTAGTTCTGTCATCCTGTGGATTCTAGGCCATAAATTAATTTAACTTTTCGTTGGAGCCAATCTACCCACTGATTTAATTTTGAAAGGTTAGATTCCAACATCACTTTCATTCATTCATGCACACATTTGAAATAACATCATGCAAAATCACTTGATATAAGGTAGAAGCAGCCATTTTTGCAAATCTTTGGCTGATCATTACAAGCACAAGACACACTTGCTTGAACAAAGATCTAGACATCATATGCAAATATGAAAAACCATACACAAGAAACACTTAACCGAACCAAAATGCTAGTTATGGTAGTAGATGAGGTAAAATTAAATATCTCTATGGGGCAAGAATTGCTTTCTTGCCTTTTATTATTAACAATCATTAACATAATGTTTCTTTTCTCATTTTTGGTAAGCAAGCAAGCTTTATTGACTACAATTAAATGGATATATCTTACGACATCTACATATCATTAAAATGCATATTTTATTAAAACTTTGTTTACCAAACA